>JXOU01008646.1:0-15713 GCA_001014815.1 Chaoborus trivitattus | reverse complement strand
TGAATAACTATGAAACACCAATCCTTTGGAAACTTTTCATACCTAAAAGTATAATTTTTAGGAAAAATAATTTCAAAAAAATTACAATATTTAGAAAAAATCACTAAAAAGTGTTATTTTTGCTAACATTCAAACGCAAACTGAGCTATATTGTAAAACACACAAACAGAAGTACGTATATACATGTTCAAACACGTAAATACAACCTAAATGTAGTAAAAATGAATGACTCGAAATAGTATAAAACTTTACTATTTCGAATCAAAATACTTTACTANGTACCTTACTATTTCGAAGCATACTATTTCGAATCATCACTGTATATTTTAAATAAACTACTCTAAAAAGAAACAATAACAAATCATATCTCCTAAAAATAAACGTTTCTTTTTAGTGTTTGTTTACCAATTTTTCTAGAGACTTTTTAGTTAACTAATGAATTTGTTGCTAGAAAGAAACTATTTTTCAAATAGATATTGCTATTTTCACCAAAAAAATAAGTTCATTTTTAAAGTGAAATTTTATTTAAAAGAAACGAAAACGTTTATACTTTTTGAAATAGTAAAGTACTCAAAATACTGAAGATAGTAAAAGTATTTTGATTCGAAATAGTTAAGTTTTTTACTATTTCGAGTTATTTATTTTTATTATTTTTATTGTTGTCTCATAGGATATTTAATAATTTCTTCAATTAAATAATGAAAATGTTTTTCTAAAAATAACTTTACTATAAATAGTAAAGCATGGTTATTTCGAATCATCACTGTATAATGTGTTTAGATTACACTCTTCTGTGTGGGTAATTTTGTTTCTTTCAGAAGTTTATAAACTGATAAAAAAATTCAAATAAGCGAAAGCCCTTACTGATGACTTTTGTGTTCAGCTTTTATACTTTTACGGACCAAAACTGTACATGAAATTTTTTTTAACAATATTTTAGGATTTTTCTAAAAAAAATGTGCAAAGCATGAAAACAATTAATTGTTCTCATGCCTATATAGATAGAGTATTTAGGATTTTTTAGCTTACTATTAAAACTGTTATTTTCCTGCCTCTGCCCACCACTCATGTCATCATTTGTGGTCTTCATATCTTTTCTTGGATTTCTGTCCGTTTTTGCTTCTGAAAACCGAAAAGAGTTGATGATTTAAATACAGTGTAGCCCGGATACTCAGTTTTTTTCGAGTTTTCGATTAGGCTTTCGATGGTATAAATCAATAGTGTTTTTCTAAAAGCTGCAAAATTCAGTCTCAAGTCTAAGCTCTGAATTATAGTGAGGCTGCACTAGGCTAGGAAATAGCTTATACTGAATTCATAAGGTTTTCAGCTCTAGTATTCTTTATTAAAATTGGCATGAAGAAAAACAATTCATCAAAAAAAATATACTTTCTATATAAAACTGAATTAAAAGTTAATTCTTCAACGATTTTTGTGATAGGAAAACCTCCTAATGGTAGCTTATTTATGAAAAAAAATTATAAATTGCTATTCTTAATTCAATTTTTGTTTTGGTTTCTATAATAAAGAATTATTACGAAAAATTTAAAAAAATCTTTCTTTGAATTTTCTATATTTTTCTGTCTTTAAAATTTTAGTCTCTTTTTTATCTGCTCTTCTTTGATTTTTGGTCACACGATTTCAACACTGATTTCTTTGTTGAGTTTGTAAGCTAAGGCCATTAACTTTTACCTTTGTACTAAAAATCTGGCTTACCGACTTACTATATACTAGCTGGATATAAAACACCAATATACTCAATATACTCAAAGATTGGTGGTTATTATTAATTGCTCCCTTTTTTACCCTTGCATATAATAAGTGAAAATTTAACTGCCTATATATTAGATTGTTTTAAATTAATCAAAACTCACCTCCACCATAAGGAGCAGATCTGTTGTTGCCTCCAAAATTACCGCCACCACCTCCTCTCTGTGGTCCACCGCCATAGTTTTGTTGGTAGTTATTGCCAAAACCGTCATTATTACCCCAGTTTCCTCCGCCGCCGCCTTGGTTATTACCCCAACCGCCACCGCCACCACCTCCTTGGTTGCTACCCCAATTATTACCACCTCCATTGTTTGGTCCATTATTATCCCATGGGTTACCAGAATTCCAGTTACCTCCACCACCACCGCCTTGGTTGTAGTTTGACCCATTATTGTAACCACCGCCGCCGCCGCCTCCTCCAAAGCTATCGTTACTCCAGTTGTTTCCTCCTCCATTATTACCCCAGTTGCCACCACCACCTCCTCGGTTGTTGCCCCAGTTACCACCACCACCGCTTCCTCCTCGACCACCACCACCACCTCCGCGGCCATCATTCTTGAAGCGGTCCATTTCTTGTTTGGGTAATGCTTTCTTAACATCCAACAATTTAGTTTGGATTGTGTGGCTCTTCTGTAGTATAATTTTGTCAACGGGGTCATAGTCGTCGAATTCAACAAATCCAAAGCCACGTTTTTTGCCAGTTTCTTTGTCGGTCACAATGCATGCTGAAGTAACAGCTCCAAATTTCGAGAAGTATTCTCGTAAATGTTCTTCATCGAAATCCTCTCTCAGTCCACCGACAAATAGTTTTTTGACTGAAGCTCCGGCTTCTGGACGGTTAATATCTTGACGTGGAACGGCGCGTTTGGGTTCAACGACACGTCCGTCAATTTTATGTGGGCGCTTGGCTTGGGCATCATCAATCATATAAGAACGGGAGTAAGTAATGAAGCCGAAACCTCGAGAACGCTTTGATTTTGGGTCCTTCATAACGACTACATCGACAACTTTGCCCCACTTTTCGAAGTAGGCTTTTAGAGTTTCGTCAGTTGTACGGTAGTCCAGGCCACCAATGAATAATTTTCTCATAGGCTCTGGCTCACGAATGTCCTGAATTTAAAAAATAAAGGAAATTAATTAAAAATCAATAAAAATAAATATGGCGTCCTATAATATCAAGCCGGCCAGTGAAGAAAATGGCGTCATGATGATTCATCAAAAAAGAATTTTTCACATTTTCTCGCATCAAATAACTGTTTATTTGAATAAAAATATAAAGCTCGTATAGCTGTATTAATATACTTTACTTACATCATCACCATTTTGTCCTCCGTTGTCCATTTTCATATCTTCAGTCATCCTTTAACGCGTTTCTTTACAATGGACCTCACGTTATTTTATATCAAACTGATCAAAATGACCTAAATTCACAAAAAAGTATTATTTTGTAGCTCAAAAAATATTCTTCACTTGATTGTTAAAATTTTACAACAACCGAACAACACGGCCTAATCGATGAAACTAGCAATGGTGGATTCGTCGGCATACAACATTGCCAAATTTAACTATCTTTTCTCATCACCAGCGCTATTGGTAGGCAATCTCCAAACTGTTTTTGAGGCGGTGCCTTCTACATATAATTGATGAATGACATTGTTTTTTGTTTTAGGCGAAGCTTCTATTTATCGATGCCAGGCTTCCATTTATCAATGCCAGGCTTCCATTTATCAATGCCCAGGCTTAGGGTCACTTTTTGGAGGTTTTAGCAATTTTTTTGCATTCGCATTTTTTTGTTCAATGTAATTTGACTATCACAAACTGAATAAAAATGTTAAATGTCGGAAAACTTTATAAGAGATAATTTGCCCAGAATAAAAAAAAATTGTTCATGTGAAATATATCAGGCATCTTAAAAACATCGAAATTTTGAAATTTATTGTACAAGTTTTTTCATCTAAAATTCTTAATGTCAATAAATTACTGAAATCCTTAAGCAACAAAACTGAAAAACTGATATCAAAAAAAAATTTAACTAGCTCAAACATATCAAAAGAAAGAATTTTTAAAGGCCGAATGTGTGCCGGAAATATTAATTTTTTTTGGCTTTCGGTAATTTTGCTAGATCAATTTCACTAGGAAACTGACAAGAATCAAAATTAAGTACTATAGGTGCTACAATCCTACAATCTAGAATATATATTGGAGCAGCGCTTCCAGTTATCGACGCTCAGAGTTAATTTATCGAAGCCCCACGTTAATTTATCGACGCTCAGCGTTAATTTATCGAAGCCACGCTGTTGTTTAGTAAGGCGGCTCTCCGACTTTGACAATTCACATCAATTGGACAACTATCGAGCAAAAAGACAAGACGCTCTTCCTACACATATATTTATATGTTGAAATTAGGCTTGTTTTCGCTGTAAAAATGAATTTTAATAAAGAAATTACGTGTCGCGTTTGTCTAAAAGAAAATAGACCAAAAGTTGATTTATTTGATGGTGGTGGATTCCATCAAAAAATCCTAACTAATACAGTAGGAGTCGAGGTAAATCATAAATAATTCGATAACTTATCTTGTAAAATGTATAACTCATTTTTTTTTATTTCTAGGTAGCAGAAAATGAGTTTTTTCCAACGAAAATCTGTATCGAGTGCATTGTTTCCTTAGAATATATTGAGAATAATGTTAAAACAATACGAGAAAATGAAAAGAAGCTTAGAAATATGCTTATGGACTTGGCAAGGGCTGTAGCTAACAAGAAACCAGGTATAGCTGTTTGTAAAAATAATGAAGAAAATGCCCTGAAATCAGATGTGGAACAACAACATCGGGAAATGGTTGTGGTTATTGAAAAGATGGTCAATCCAATATCACTAAAAAAAAACTTCAAAGAGGAAATCCAGATAAAACAGAAAGAATCAATAATAAAAAAAGAACCTGAAAGTAATCATTCAACTGATGATCTTGAAATAGAAGGAGACATTTTTGACGAAGTTAATGAAAATGAAGATGATGAGGATGACGATGAAGTTTTGGAGGCAGAAGCTGTTCTTGAAGAAGAAAGCATTTCTGTAGACTACAGTGAAAAATGTAAGTCTTATTATTGCCTTATCAAAAATTTTAACCACAAATATTTTATATATATTTAAAAAAGATTAGAAAATAAAACCACAAAGCTATTATTCATAATGATGGCTGAAAGTTTTTGTCCTCTTGAAATAAATAAAAATTTTTACAGATTAAAAAATTTAGCCTTTTTTGTGAAGAATGTACAGTTAGTTCTCGATTTTGTCCACTTTTTGTATCAAAAGTTTGTAAAAAGTGAAAAGGGCAGTTGGTCAAAATTTCAATGTTTCCTTTTAATTCGTGTTTTCTTTCATAAATCTAACTTTTCAAGTGAAATCTTCCAAAATCGTTTTGACAAGTTTACTGAAATTGTTAAATTTTGTAATCGAAAAATGAAACTTTAAAAAGTGGACAAAATCGAGAACTAACTGTATTGCACAATTTCAAAAAAACACCGAAGAATTCCAGGATGTTTTTCGAATAAAGCTTAAAATAATATTGAATTTAATTTTTTTTTTAAATACCAACTCTATTAAAAAAATATCATCAAAAATTGTTAGGCTTTAATTCTTAATTGTTTTATGCCTGGCATCTGCCATTTGATCTTAGAGATGTTCGACCACATGTTTTTTTCATTTAATTATAACGATGATTTTACGCCCATAAACACAATGTAATTACAGTAATAATTCGATTTTGTTGGCTCTATGTTGAATATTGGAGTAGTAAAATCTAATTGTTGACGAAATCAATTTGAATTTAAAAGGTACTAATATGAATCTATTAAAAAAATTAATGAAAACTTAGAATAAGAGCGCACCAAATTAAAAAAAAATCGGCTATCAACAAAATCGAATAATTACTGTATCACAATTTATTTTACGCCCATAAAAAAATAATGTAATTAAAAATATTGAAACGAATTTCAACCTTTTCCTTTTGCACTTTTGAATGTATTCGGTAATGAAACTTTTTTGGATAATTAAAAATAAATATTGAAAAAATACCGTTTTATTCGGCTAATTGCTTTTTTGTTCAGAATTTTACTTTTTGCTTTTTGCCAAAGCGATAGAAAGCTATTAAATATATCTGTTCGAAACTGACTTTAAGAATGAAGCCTAGCTCAAAGCTGTTTAGACTAATAAAAGTACTTTTATGATCCCTAACGGTAAAAAATTGGCCAAATAGGACTTCAGAAAAATGGGATAATTTTCGGTTTCGAATTTTGTCTCAAATTTTTTCTAAGTTGTAGGTAGAGTAAACTAAGATACATTTCAAATATGGGCTATTAGGATCAAACAATGTTTTTCTAAAAATCAATGTCCTGCTTTTAATAATGCTTCGAACCTTACCAAACTTTGAGGTATGATTGATGAAATGATTAAAAGAATAAAAAGTAAAATCCCATAAATAGCAGAACACTTTTCTTAAAAAAAAACAAAGAATATTGAATTTTTTGCTCAAAGATTTGCTATGGGATCCCAAAAATCATAGTTTTAAAGAGTTTTTTTGGTCACTAGGCCATCTGTGTAAAAATAAATTATTTTATTTTTAAGGAAGCTGACAGAGAGTTTAACACAAATCTATCTGTTAAAATACATTTTTTTTGGGTATGTGGCAAAAAGCTTACAATCCATTCTTGGATTTGCATTTACTTTTTTCCTCATGTATTTTTCTTACATTCTGGTAGCGCGTTTTGGTTTCCGGCGTTTTTCTTTTCACATTTTAATTTTGCTTTTGCGATGGAAAAATTATTTTGCAGGTCGCAATTTCCATCCGAAAATTTTCAAATTTTCAGAGATGATAGATCTAATAAAGCTGATCGAAAAAAAAAATTCAAAAATATTCAAGAGCGGCAGCAGACTTTCACTTTTAGTTTTTTTTCTTTTCTGTAAATCAATGCACAGCCATTAATAATGCTTCGGTTCTCATTGAACATTGATTGAATGATTGATCAAGTGAATAGCATGAAACCCAAAGAAAAAATTTTAATGAGTCCAGAAATGGCCACACTACTCTCGCGAAAAAAAAATCCAAAAATTACGAAAAAGTACAATCAAATAGTATACTTTTCTCAAAATATGAGCCCTAACGGTCAAAAATGGCCAAATGAGAGCCTACGCAAATTTTAATTTTTTTTTGTCTTTGATTTTCTTAAAAAATCAGTTTAAATTAGACTAAGATAAAAGTCAAATATGGGCTATGAGGGTTTAACAATGGCAGCATACTTTCACTTTTAGTGCTTTTCTTTAAATCAAATCTGGCGTGATTTGGTAAAAAGCCTTATCTACATTTCAATTTTTTACGATTTTTCGACTTTGGCTGGAAATTTCTATAACAAAAAATAATTCTAGAAAAATTTTAAGATTTTTCATAAAATGTCTAGTATTTTTAAGACAAAACTTAATACATATAGCATTGATAAAAATACCTTGAATTTTATTCAGGACATCCTTAGAGGTAAAAGTCACTCAAAAGGCAGATAAGGCTTTTTACAAAATGACGCCAGAAATCCCTGCCTATATTAATTATTCAAACATTACCAAATTTTATAATATGATCTATCAAATGAGTAGCAGAACAATAAATGACAATATTTTCATGAGATCTCATAAATAGCAGAATACTTTTCTCAAAAAAATATATATTAAAACATTAGCTCAAAAATATATTATGATTCCAAAAATTATACATTGGTCACCAAAACTAAAAGAATAGATTGTTAGGGTAAGCTTTTTGCTACGTTTTCAAAATAAAATATATATAAATATTAACAAACAGATATTTGAGTTACATTTAAAATTTTTCTTAATAAAAAAATGGTAAATTTTTTCATTTTCTCCTTTTTTAATTTTTTCTACATTCTGTAAAAAAATAACGGTAATTCACTTATTTTAAGAGTGCAAAAACTTTCAGCCATGTTAATCTTGTTAACTGTATTGTTTCCAATTTCTATTTTTAGTTCAAGAAGAAAACGACAGCGATTCAGTAGATAATGATGACCCAAAAGACAAAGACTACAGAGCACCCGTAGGCATCCCAAATTATGACCTCAATCTACACTGCAAAGAATGTGATAAGCAATTCACACGAGCTGCAAACTACAATTCTCACATGATGCTACATCAAGTAGGAGTGTCATTTGAATGTGAAATATGTCAGGACAAATTTGTAACTCAGTTTGCATTGACCAAACATAGAGCCGAACACAAACCAAAACGAGCAAAAAGAGAAAATTTTCGTCATTTGTATAAGAACGTCCGAGACTCGAAAACTGGTCTAATTATGTACGAATGTTTAGAATGTCAAAAGAGATTTTCACGTCCTGGCAGTATATGTATTCATGTTAAAATTCATTCTAAGACTCATGTCTGTCCGTTTTGTGGCAAAAACTTTGCATCTCAACATCATCTGTCCCAACATGAAAACATTCACACAGGAAATAAACCTTATAAATGCGATTTTTGTCCAATGGCGTTTGCACAATTGTCTAGCCAAGCTGATCATCGAAAAATTCACACAGAAATTCATCGTGAATATCAGTGCGATGTATGCCCAAAAGCCTTCAACCACAAAAGAAATCTGACTTTGCATAAACGTCGTCATGAGTCACCACGAATAACGGCTTTCGATTGTGATATGTGCGAAGATACGTTTAAATCAAGATTATCATTGAGGAAACATGTTATTTTAGACCACCCAGACTATGTATTTGACAAAAACGACGGAAAAACATATTCCATTGATAAGAAAACCCGAGAACAGCTTTTAATTGTAAGAAAACACAGACGACGGTCAGAAAATGAACGTGAAGAATTAAAGAAACAAATGATGTCCCAAGAGGTATCAAATGAAACATTGTAAAAATATATTTTCTATACATATTTGTAATTTCTTAGTGGTGAATAAAAATAAAAGATATTCTTAGTGGTGAATAAAAATAAAAGATATTCAATGTGAAAAACAAAATTATGTTTTTTTTAAATATTACATTAAATATATATTTNGAATAAAAATAAAAGATATTCTTAGTGGTGAATAAAAATAAAAGATATTCAATGTGAAAAACAAAATTATGTTTTTTTTAAATATTACATTAAATATATATTTTTTTGACTTGTGGCCCCCTGTCAGTTTAATAGTAATATTTGGAATTATCTTTTATAGCGTACTGATCCATAAAACTCTTTGAAATGGTGGCTTTTGGGATCCAATAGCACATTTTTAGTATAAATTTAATTTTCTTTTTTTTTTGAGAAAAGTGTTCTGCCATTTATGGGATTTCATGAAAATGTTGTCACTTAGGGGTTGTTTTTTATTACCGTCAATGGCGGATTAATCAGACTACAAAGTTTGATAAATATTTAATCATTATTAAAGGCTTTTAAGAGTAACAATAAAAGTGAGAGTTTGCAACCATTGTTGGATCCTCATTTTAATTTTATCTTACATACCGTCTTGACACCAAACAAAGACATATTTTTTAGCACCTCAACCTTCAAATGCGTTTATTTTATTTAGAATAGAAATAAGATAATTTACTATTCAAAAGTTTTAGACACCTTAAAAAGGATCTTAAAATAGCGATGAAATGGCTAATTGATTAATTTGTCTACTAAAAGTGATTTTAAATTGAAATTGGAGGTGATAGCACCTAACAAAGTCATATGTTGGAAGTATGCGACTAAAATCATTTGTTAGACATTTTAAAATTGTTTTCACTCAAATTTTTTTATTGAGGTACAAAAGAGCATACACAAAAATATTTTGAAATATTTTTCAGGGGTTTTGGATTTATTATTTCAGTATTTTTAACAATATTTGAGATGTATGACTTTGTTTTCTCCAAATCGATTTATGTGAAATCTATTTGGAGAAAAAAAGTTTTTTGCTTCGAAAAATGCTTCTAAAACATGTTCAAACAGGATGAATATGACTGATTTTGCTACAATAGACAAAAAAATGACATTTTGAATAAGGAAAAAATTGAAAAAATATTCAAATATGACTTTGTTTGGTGTACTGACTTTATTTGGTGTCAGCACGGTATCAGCCTACGATTTTTTTAAATTTGTAGGCTGTTCAAAATTCAAAAAATCAAATTTGTCCCTATTTGGTTATTATTAGACCATTAGGGCTCATATTTTGTCATTACTGGACCGTTAGGTCTCATATAACATATACAACTAGCCTACAGACTTGAAATTCTGCTAA
Organism: Chaoborus trivitattus; assembly: GCA_001014815.1. Taxonomy (NCBI): domain Eukaryota; kingdom Metazoa; phylum Arthropoda; class Insecta; order Diptera; family Chaoboridae; genus Chaoborus; species Chaoborus trivitattus. The sequence continues at coordinate 5,665 of JXOU01008646.1, read as the reverse complement.
GAATAATTTTTGGAGTGTAGTATGCTGTCATTTTTTAACTCATTAAAAAATTGTCCCATGATTTCTTGTTATTCAATCATATTCCAAAGTTTGAAAAAAAGTGATTCTTAATTGTGAGTCCACTGTATTTAAAGAACACTATAATGGCAACATTGAAACCTCCATGTGCTATTGTTTGTAAACAAAAATTTTGCATTGATTATTTTGAAATTTTAACTGAGTAGCTATTATAATATATTAAATTAATTATTAAATGTCCCTGACACATTCAATAATACCGGGCTTTTGTCCAAATTGTGGTTCAATATTACCTCTGTTGAAAACAACAGGAAATGTTGTCTGCTACAACTGTTTGACTAGCTATAATGAATCGGGTAAGTTGTGTATTTTTAATTTAAAGACCCTTTCGAATATCTGACCATTAATAGAGATCCCTTATTAAACAAAAGGGGTATTCATTGCCCAGCTTGACTTTTCCATAATAGTGGGGTCAAAAACACCATGATTTTTCAATAATTAATCAAACTAATAGTTTATTTTTTCAGTATTTGGAGATATGAAAGTTGAATACACGATTGATTTTAATACTTACGAAAGTAAGAAAGCAACCAAAAAGAGAATTAAGGAAGAACCACAAAGTGAGGGACCGATTGTGGAAAGAAAGTGTCCAAAATGTGGCAATAATAAAATGTCGTATGCAACTCTACAACTTAGAAGCGCTGATGAAGGACAAACGGTATTTTTCACTTGTACAAAATGTAAATTCAAGGAAAGCGAAAATTCGTAAAATAAAACAAAAAAATCAGTATGTATTTAAATAAGTTGGACCGACTTCCTTAATTATTCGTCGTTTTACCTGGAAATTTAGTCTTATTTAAGGGCCTTGTATTAAATAATTGATTAAACTGTATCTAAAAACTAAATTCAAACCTTTAAGAATGGATTGTAAGCTATTTGCTACGTATTTAAAAATAAATAGTCATTGGAGATGTGTTTAACCTTTAACGTTTTCCGATGTGCCTAAGCCCCTAGTCAACTATTTATTGATCATTAGGAGCCTATTATCATTAATTGAGACCCCAACCCTATGCAAAGTTAAGCCTGAATCAGAGTTCTAGGGATCAATCGTTTTGTGGTGCATCCTTTGAAAATAATTCTAGCATTTACTAAAAAAATAAAAAAAAGTCAACAGAGGACAGAATTTCAATAAGTCGGGTCCGTATTAAAATTAAATACTGATGAAAGATAATTATTACATTTTNAGCCTATTATCATTAATTGAGACCCCAACCCTATGCAAAGTTAAGCCTGAATCAGAGTTCTAGGGATTAATCGTTTTGTGGTGCATCCTTTGAAAATAATTCTAGCATTTACTAAAAAAAAAAAAAAAGTCAACAGAGGACAGAATTTCAATAAGTCGGGTCCGTATTAAAATTAAATACTGATAAGATAATTATTACATTTTATTTTAGGGACATTATCAATAGTTTATTTTTTAATAGTCGCCTATGNGTCAGGCGACTATTAATGCATATATTTATATACTAAAAATTATACATATTACATACTGATGATTCTTCACAATAGGTATGAAAAAAAATTATAATTAAAATTTACAGTTTACTGTACATACTGTTTTTGTATGGTCTCAACCCACTAAGTGATGTTTTGTGTCTTAGCACTTTAAATTTGCATTTGAATCAAGAGATTCGGTGAAATGAGATTTTTAACGGTTCGAATAAAATTTAAATATAAATTAATAATAACTTGAGCATTTAATTATTTTACCTACAAAGTTTTATTCCTTTTTCGTTGGTTTCTTTTCATATCGTGTTAAGAATTTATTTATATGGTATGTAAATTTCAAATATTTTTTTGTTTAATTTTTGAAAAAAAAATNTATATGGTATGTAAATTTCAAATATTTTTTTGCTTAATTTTTGAAAAAAAATAATGGATTGTAAGCTTCTTACTACGTATTCAAAAATAAAGACAATTTAACAGACAGTTTTGAGTTAAATTTAACTTTCTGTCAGCTTTTTTAAAAATAAATATGTAATGTCAAAAGCAAACTAAAATATGACCTTGAAGACGCTCCGTTAAAAAGTCACAAAACATGGCAGCATACTTACTACCCTCCCAAAAAAAATAATTATAAAAAATATGAAACCTTGCAGAAGGCCAAAATAAAATTGCTTTTCCCAAAATATAAGCCCTAACGGTCAAAAAATGGCCTCGGGCAAATTTCAGAATATTTTATCTCGTTCAGGTTCAGAGTAATCTAAGATATGATACAAATATGCGCTTTAAAGATCCAACAATGACAGCATACTTTCACTTATAATATTTTTCATAAAATCAATGCCCTCTGCCTTTATGAATGCTTCAATCCTTATAAATTGTGTAATTTGATTCATCAAATGAGTAGCAAAACAATGTGACAACATTAATATGCAATCCCACGAATGGTGGAATACTTTTAACAATAAAGAAAAAAGAAATCGTTTCCAATTAATGATAGTACTTGTATAATTACATATTAAAAATTGTTAAACGGTGACGTGGGCAAATTAAAAAAAAATGTTTTATTAAATAATGAATTTTGGTCAAAAATTATGTTCAAAAAGCATACAATCCATTTTTGGATTTTCAATTTGGAAGTTTTCAAAAAAAAAATTCAGACGAAAACAAGCAATCTCTATTTACAATGAAAAATATCTCTATTCACAATGAAAAATGTTGCAAAAAATCAAAAATTCTAACGCGTAACATTTTTTCAAGAAACCAAAAAAAAAAGTTTTTTTTTAAATTACCTCTTCAAAATAAAATGTCAAAAAAAAGTACAAATATAATTTTTATGGAAAAATTTTACGTGATTACTGATTTTATGAATTGTTTACTATAAGAGTAAATATAGTTTCAATACTTTAATGCTGACTATTACATACTATTACTACTATTTGATCTGTTATAATCAGATCTCATGAAAAAAAGGGTTTTTCATATTTTTATTGCTGGTTTTTGATGTACAAAGAACTTCTCTTTCAAGGTTAAAGTCATAATCTGTATCACTACTAATTGATTGTATTTCTGGAAGCATTTCGTTTTTAATCATCAATCTCGAATTTATTATGAACTGAATCCCATCTAATTCGACATAAAGATTAAGTGTATTTGTGTTTGGTGGTTTTGGAGCAGTTCTAGTTGGCAATATTTTATATGAAGGCTTCAAGACTTCATAATAATGGATATCGTCTGAATTTTGTGGCACCTATAAATATGCATAGAAAAATATTATTAATGATAAAAATATCAAAGGGTTTTCTAATTTATGGTAATTTGCCCTAGACCCTTAGAGGCAGNTATCAAAGGGTTTTCTAATTTATGGTAATTTGAACTAGACCCTTAGAGGCACNTAAAAATATCAAAGGGTTTTCTAATTTATGGTAATTTGCCCTAGACCCTTAGAGGCAGCCATATAAGACTGATTCTTTGCAAAATTATAAAGAGCAATATCTTCTAGAATCTAGACGGTCATCCCGAATTTAATTTTTTTTTTCTGAAAAAGAAACCACAAGATAGATTAGGCAAGGTCCAAAAATGTTTTTTATGAGTGTTCTTCATAGGCTCCATCAGAAACAAATTTTGATTTTTTTCTAATTTGATAGTACATAGGTACTTGAATTTTTTATTTGCAGTAAAGTTGGCAAAAAAATAAGGCCGAAACCTTGAAAGTCAGAAAATAAAAAGGCGAACGACCTAAAAAGCCAAATATATAGGCCGAATGACCTAAAAAGCCGAAGCAGCGTGAATGAAGGCCCACTTTGCTTGTTTTAGCATAACATAATGAGTAATCTGCTTTTTCTATTTTCGGCCCAAGTTTTTAGACTTTTCGTTACAGAATCGACATTATGCCATATTTTTGTTATTTCGACGCGTCTTTTTTGATTTATAAATTGCTCTTAGTTTTTGGACTTTAACATTTCACCAGAGGCCTGCATAAACCTAGATAAGTACATATATGTTTAATTTTAATTTGGAAAAATCGTCTAAAAGGCTCAAAAGGTGGAAAAAATCTGTAAAATTTAAATGGTCATAAAACTACTTCTATACAAACAGCTTACCATGGAGTTTAGAACATTAATGTTAATGTAGTCTATTGACTGTGTCAAGCCTGAAATATTTCCTAATGATGTGACTCGTTCCTTCGTTTTTGTTGTTGAAAAATCTGTTTTACAGCAAACTAAAATACCATTAATTTCCCCCACCAAAGAAAACCCCTCCGGTGAAGACTTGAATTTAGAACACAAAATAATATCTGTAATAAATTGTTTTGCATCGCCAATTTTTTCTAATTTATAAATTAGTTGTTTCTTTCTCCATGCCTTTTGATCATTATTATCAGCTGTTCTAGTTAATGTTGAATAACCTTCTGGTGCTAGCTCTTTTTCTCCAATAATTCTGCAATTTAACATAATTGTAATGAGACTTTTTATACTACAAGGTATTTTCTAATAATAAAAAGTACCAAAATAATACTTTAGTACCTGAAACAACACAATGGATAAAAAAATAATACTTACTTGAGGTCTTCAACAACATAATCCTGTAAACCCTCTGTCTTCGATAGGCATAGAAATCGACTAGTCTTTTTTCTCGACCCAAAAAGGATATTTTCTTTCCATAGATCCGCAATTTGATCTTGGTCGTAGGTTTTATATATAGGTGTAAAATTTATTGGGCATCTTTTCGGAAGCAGTAAAAAGAGAGAAAGATGATTACTAATACATACTATGAACAACGCAAAGAATTTCAATAGTTCTTATACTTATACATACTTTTCATATTCTTCGACGATTTGAAGTGATTTGATTGGTCGATTGTCGGGAATTATTGAGTTAATTATGTTCAAAGCGTTTTGTTGTTGATTTCTTACTCTAGACATTTTTATTTGTGCTTAAAAATAACTTTAATACTTTACACCAAAGCTTATTAAACAATTACTAAATTAAAAATTGAAATAACATTTATATAAAAACTACAAAAGCTCTGAAGTCCAGTGATCCAAACTCCTCGTACTGGAAATCTTAGGGGGAATATACTTTAATAACGTAACTTAAAATTTCTGATTTTTTAACTCCCCCTCCTCTAGTAGCAAATCCAAAAAAAAACCCTCTATAATTACGTAACAAATACTTTAACCCCCCTCCTTATATTTTTTTTCTGCTGATGACTTCAAAACGTCAATATTTTTTTTAAAAATAAAAAACAATTTTAGGACCGGAGCCAATTTACCAATTTCCGTTTTTAAATCATATTTTAGTTTTTAATCTATACAATGAATAATTAAAATTGTTACGTAACAAATTGTCAGACCCCCCTCCCCCTTCCTAACAAAAGATAATAAAACCNAAAATTGTTACGTAACAAATTGTCAGACCCCCCTCCCCCTTCCTAACAAAAGATAATAAAACCCAAGACTTCATCTTCCCCCTTTGCGTTACGTAATTAAAGTATGCCTCCTTACTTAAACACTTCCGTTTTTCACCCCTCGAATGTAACGCCATTACGAGCGTTACATTTGTTATTTTTTTGATGATCGTTTTAGCGTTATAACGCATGATTCTCAGTATGGATACCAACACACCTCGACCAAATATTGTTG
>JXOU01008628.1:693-11840 GCA_001014815.1 Chaoborus trivitattus | reverse complement strand
ATAACATAGAATGCCCTATTTTTTAGTACCTAAATTTTTGAAACATTGTTTAGCTAATTTAAAGGCATTAATTGGAATTGTTTTTATACTAATAAGTAAAACAGACTTTTCAGAACAGTATCATAAGAATGCTACAGTGCCCAAACAATGTACCAAAATAGAAAAAGAATGCCCCAAATTTCTTTCTTATGATATTTTTATAAGTTTTTATTTCAAAAATAGGTGTTTTACAGTTTTATTATTTTTAAATAGAATACCATTTATTTTAAAACTATACAGTTCAAAGAAAAGTGCTGAATTTACTTATCAAAGACTTTAAATCTTAAGTGCCAAATTTTCGATAGNATTGAAAATTGATGATAAATGTTGGTAACCATTTTATTCATTTAAAATTATACATTTGTAATCTAAAATGTATTCGAATTAATAGAATGAATGAAAATAATCAAATAAAAATTTNTCTAAAATGTATTCGAATTAATAGAATGAATGCAAATAATCAAATAANGTCGACTAAAATGTATTCGAATTAATAAAATGAATGCAAATAATCAAATAAAAATATAAATTAAATTTTTTTTCAAAAAAGTTAATTATGGGGCATTGTTTGGTACGAGTATGGTAAACACCATTTGGAAATTACTTAAAAGGACTAACAAAATATGTACCATAATTTGCAACATTTCCGTTATTTTTGTTTGCCTAATTCTAATCTAAAATCTAAAAAGTTTTCATGAATATAAATTTATATAGAGTGGAATACNCTAAAATCTAAAAAGTTTTCATGAATATAAATGTATATAGAGTGGAATACGTANTGTTTGCCTAATTCTAATCTAAAATCTAAAAAGTTTTCATGAATATAAATTTATATAGAGTGGAATACGTTATACAATGTCAGATTTAATTTTAAAATATGCATTATTTTAAAGTTCCTCAATCAAATTGAGGAACAATTGTTACACAAAAGAGGTTACATATATATTAAAAATGTAGATTAAAACAAATTTTCCTAAATGATTTGTTTCCGTTTCTTTGCGGATTTTTGAATTGCAAATATAATACTGTACTGTAATTAGAGACATAATTAATTGTTACGTAAAAAATTAGTTACTTTTTGAACAGGAAACTGGAAATTTACCTTATTTTTAAATATTTAAATTTTAATTTAAAAAAAGGATTATTTCTAGCAACGAGAATCTTTGGGATCAACTATTGACAACTTCTCGTTGGGTTCTTCATCATTGTTATCCCTTTACTTGCGACGCTATCTGTACTACTATTATTTGTCATGCCATTTGATGATTCAAATGAGACTTTTCTACTTTCCAATCTATTTCCGAACGAATCTCCAGACTCAGATTCACTAGGAATATCCATGGAAATTGTAGATTGTAATAAATTAGATGATCGATAATGTGCTTTTCAAAATAAAAAATAAATAGAAAATAAAACATTACATTAGAAAAAGCTCCAACACCAAAAACAAACAAAAACAGCATTTCAAACTTTTTGTTATATACCTAACCCATTTTGATGCTTATTGAGCTCAATTTTAAGCTCATCCAACTGTTTGGAGCTGCATAAAGGTGTTTCAACTTCATATGTGTTATTAAACACTGTGTAGTCGACCTAAAAACAAACAATTTATGAAGAACTTCAAAGTTTGAATTGGTATTTAATGCTCACTTCATATTCGCCAGTTTCACGTCTAAATGACACAACTGATTCGAATCTATGTCCCCATAGAATTTCTGCTGGTAAATAGCTACTCCTGGCTTGAGTTGTCATTCCTGTTGACTCAACAACGCCCTCTGGAATTGAGATAAATAATAGATATTTTGAAATTAAATTGAAAATTAAAAACTGAAGGCAAATCCAAGAATGGATTGTAAGCTTTTTACGATGTATCCAGTAGTAAATGTGTCTTAACATAAAGATACAGATTGGAGTTAAATTTAATATTCAGTCAGTTTAGGTTTAGGGGGCAAGACTTAATTACGTAACGCAAAATTTCGATTTTTTTCCTACTCCTCCCCCCTAAAAACAAACACAAAGACCCCCCTCTATTATTATGTATTTAAATATTTTGCAATTTTTTTTCAAAAACGAATTGTATGACCTCTAAACTATTGATAAAAATGCCATAAAAACTCTTTTGGCTTAATTTTTCGATTTATTTAACCAATTTTTAAAACGTATTTTAGTATTTTAATCTATAATAAATTGTAATTAATAATTTAAAAAATGTTACGTAACAAATTTCCAAACCCCCCATCCCCCATTCTTTACAGAAGATAACAAAATCAAGATCACCCCCATCCCCTTTTTCCGTTACGTTATTAAAGTATTTCCAAAAAAATATCCCCAGAAATAATGAGATTTCCCTCAAAAATAAAAAAAAAAAATTACCACATAACTAGAGATTTACCTTTCAAATAAAAAATTCATTCCTTAGGAATTAGTGAGATTATTTANCAGAAATAATGAGATTTCCCTCAAAAATAAAAAAAAAAAATTACCACATAACTAGAGATTTACCTTTCAAATAAAAAATTCATTCCTTAGGAATTAGTGAGATTATTTATTTCTAAAGTTGAAAATCAATTTCAATGGCTGAATTTTCCAGCCCTCGCTGGAAATATATTTCGGGTGAACATACCGGGATACGAACTTGTATCCTTTGGCATGAGAATCTAGTGTTCTACCACTGTGCTATTAGGCTGAAAGTTTTTGTCTTCTTAAAATAAGTGAATTACCGTAATTTTTTTACAGGATTTTAAAAAAATCAAAAAAGGAGAAAATAAAAAAATTTCCAAAAACTTTCAGCCGTGCTATTATACAGATGTTGGTTAGCTCCTTATAAGATGATCTTATTACCAGGATCGTGTCTTGGGTAAAATTCATTGCTAGCAGTGACAATATTTCACTGCGAAGTCGTTGAGTAAGTATAAGTACCAGATATTTTAAAGTTTGAATTAAACACACTTTATAGGAAAAAGGAGTCTTCCTAGAACTAAGAATAACTTTTTATATGTTTACAGATTCTATTATCAATTTTGAGGTCATTTTGAGACGTATTTTTTATCCGTTTTAAAATATTTCTAATACCTAACATAACAACAATTTCAAATCTCTCTTTAAGCGTATCCTGAGCTGTAAGTCCATACAAAGGACTATCCTTATCAATCCTATGGACGACTGTTGTAGGCCAGATAAACATCAACTGGTCATCCCCTCCATCAGCGCCAACAACTAATTCTTCCTGATAAAAAGGCATGATTTCTCCCTCCTTAGTAACTTTTCTTCTGATAACTTGAGCTCTCACATGAGCTTCAATGATATGGCTTTTTCTCATATCTCCAACTCTAAACATTAAACAGGGAATACCATCCCGATGGCAAATCACAGCGTTTCGTGAAAAAAGCAAGGTTTGAGCACGTTTCTTTGGTCGTGAAAGTTTGGCAAATACGATGCCAACCATAAATGCTTGAATAAATACACCAGTAATACTCTGAAGACATAAAACAAAGGCTGCTTCTGGACATTCTTCCGTGATGAAACGGTTGCCATAACCTAAAATGTAACAACATAATTTTATTAATTTTAATGTTTTAAATTTTTTCATTGTTGGTTTTACCAATTGTATGCTGAGTTTCTAATGAAAACAAAAATGCTGATGTAAATCCATAAATATATGTAACGCATGGTTGGAACTTTGGGTCCTCCATCAAGTTAGGTGCATTGTCATTAATGTCCTCTTGGCTAGTTTTAGCATAATGATCTATATCACCATGTGTATATGCGACTAGATACCAAAGAATGGCAAAACCCAACCATGATAGGATAAAATTTAATGCAAAAACTAAAAGTGTCCATCGCCATTGAATATCGACCATTGTTGTGAATATATCTTGTAAATAACGTCTCCTTCTTTTGGCAACATTTCCCTGTACTACATTACAATCACCATGTTTGAAAATTACTCGTTTTCGAACACGCCGTGATGAAAGTCTTGTTTGGCGATATCTGAAATTAAAAATAGAAGGAATATTAGAATTTTTCGATATTTATGAAAATTATGTATAATTTATGGTAAAGAATTCGAATTTCGAAATATCATTAAGGAAAAGTTTGAAAGCATAAAAAACATAAGAAGTATAAAATGTTTCAAACGAGATTGTTTCTATAATAGTCAATACATCAGTATAATTTAAAATGACTGCCGTCCAACTAAGGAGAAAGGGTCCCTTTCAAAGGGGGTCACAAGATTTGTTACAGTCTGCNACACAAGATTTGTTACAGTTTGTTACAGGGGTATCAATAAATTGTTACGTAACACTACTTTCAACACTTTAAGGTTAGAAATTAATTTTTTGCAGAATTTTGTCCAACTTATTAACTTTGAAGTTCAANAAGTTCAATTATTGATCTTGAATCTATCGATTCTGGGGGTGTATTTCATGTAAATCTTTGTAATGCAAATGAATGCATCTTAAATATTCTGAAAGGTGGAAAAAAATTCAGGTCACGTAAACGAATTTAGGTTTGAGATTTTCTTACACCCTGTTACAAAGGAGGAGGGGGAGTTAAAAGTTGTAATTTTTTGGGTTACGTATTTTATGGACGTTCTTTAGAGAGCCATAAATATTTTCAAATTACTTTATATGTAGCTAAAAGAGGGCGAGACGGTACCTCAGGAGGTTTAAGCTTTTGTTATTTCTTGTGACATAAGAGGGGGAGCACCTAGACAAATGTTACGTAACAAAATAAAAATATGTATCTACTATTTTTTTTTGTTAGAGAGCTCATAAATTGGCTATTAGGATCCAATAGTGGTAGCATACTTTCAATTTTATTTTTGAAATCAAAGCTCTGCCTGTAATAATGCTTCGATTCTAACCAATATTTAATGCATTTTTTTTTATCAAATTAAAAGCAAAAATTTTTGAGATCTAAAAAATGGCAGAATACTCTTCTTCCAAAAATAATTCTTTCCAATTTTGACCAAGCTTATTGAATTTATATTATTATTAGGCCCCCTAAACCAATGGTAATACTGTCTCAAAATATTAGCTTTTAAAATGATATGATACCATATTTTAACAAACAATTTATAAAATATCTCAAATTAAATTTTATAATATATTTTAGCTCTGATTCCATTAATCCACGTCCAAATTTATGCCATATCATCAAAAGTCCTACATTTTTATAAGTTTATGCTTAACATTACCCCAAAAACGATCGTATCCAAACCTCTTGTTCCTCTTCTTTAATTCAGAAAATATTGTATTAGCTACATTATGAGCAGTATTTGTGATTCGGCCTTTAATTCTGACAAATAGTTTTTCTTAAAATAGACTTTTTGAATAAGAAAAATAATCTGAACGCGCCTTTATTCATTTGTAAAAATTGTTGCTCTAATATTGAGCAAATGTGAACAGTTTAATAAATCTCTATACATATACAAACGTAAACGTTTGTGTACTGATACGATAAAAATATATAACGAATAGCATAAAAAATTAAAAATTATTTAATTTTCATAGCATAAATGTCATGCAAAAGAAGCATTTCATATATTGCTATTATGTTAAAAGCTTTGTATGTACAAAAAATTTGCTCAAAAGCCATATTGTTATTGTTATTTGTAATGATACAATACAAATATACAGAATAAAGATATAGGGGATTTCTCCTTTCCCTGCGGAAAAAATAAATCTCCATAACAGCGAATTAGAATACATATAATTTTGCTACTGCGGTGGGAAAGTTTTTCTGTTACACCGATTTTTAAAATTCAGTGAATTTAATACACTACAGATAAAAAAAAATTATTATATATTACCTATAATAGTAAAAATTTTTCATACGCCGCTTTTTTTTGTGCATACATATATAGACGGCGTTTTAGTATAAGAGAGAGGATGTTCATAAAAAACGGTATAAAAACATCACGATACCGGATGGTAGCTGTATTAAAATTAAAACCAATTTTTGTGAACATCTTTTAATGTTAATAATAAATCAGTTTTGAAACTCATTATTATTTTTATCTGTCAACTCAAAACAGAGAGATCTCTGTAAAAAAAGCCCAATANAACGCAAAAATTAGTGTGTTCCAACACAATCGACGCGTAAAAAATGGAATGCTAACGGACTTCTATGATAAAATAAAAGCGTCTCAAACTATAGTGAAAAACAAAAATTTATTGATATACTGAGGCATCTCATGAGCTGCCTCCGTCTATCAATGAGACGTCCGTTAGCATTCCATTTTTACGCGTCGATTGTGTTGGAACACACTAATTTTTGCGTTTTACTATAGTTTTGAGAGAACTGAGCTACAAATCAATTTTTTTGTATTTTTTGAGCAACAGTAGGAAAAATCGTATTATTACAAATTGTTAAATATTTATAATAAAATTGCACCAGTAAGTGTTAATTGTGAATAAAATTGCAGTTGAATATTTGATCCATTGGAATATAATGAAATTGTGTGTGGAAATATGGTTTTAATATGTTAATTTGTTGAATGAAAATTTTGATTCCCACATAACCTCGATTTTCTAAAGGCAAAAAAAAATCGAAAGGAGAGAAAAAAGTTCTTAGATGGAACAGAATCCATTAAAATATAATTATTTTGTGAAAATATTCAATGAAAATCAATAATTAATCGATTAATTATTAAGTTTTGTTTGGTAATAATCTGTGAATTTCTTATTTTAGAATCCTCCCACAACGATTTCCATCGGGAATTTAGGTGTTTTATTATATGAAAGAAAAAATTAATAAATTAAAAGAAAATATTAAAGAAAAACTCGTGTTGCGATAAAGATAAAGGAAATCTGCCCAAATAAATATTTTAAACAAAAAAATTGCAAATTTTTCATGTGATTTTCATTTTTGCCAGGTGAGTTTTTCATACAAATTTTCCATTTTTCTTTTTTTTTTTTTTTTTTATTTTTCGCTAATTAACCTTCACGTCTAATTTTTCCCTTCTTTTTTTCGAGATCTACGAAAAGAAAAGCATTTGTGCATCGTTGATGGTGTTTGCGGTGAAAATTCGACTATTTTCCGCCGTTTAAAAAGTGTTAAGTGTTCATCAACAATCTCCGTTCATGCCATTTGTCAATTATTTTATTTTGTTGGCCCAAAAATTCGCATAGTTTTTCATTTCTATTTCATATTTTTTTTCGCAATTTTCACACAGCAGTGAGCCAATTTTTCATTCACAATACATATGCAAAAATATGTCTTTTCTTCTACATTGTGTCACACTTTTCTGAGCTATTTTTTGCTTTTTTTTTTGTTTTCCACCTTTATATACATTCAGGTTTTAATCAATGAAATGTGTTCAAGTTCCGGACAATAATATTATCCGGTCAACGTGGAAAAATCAGGTTGAAATTGTGGTATGAAATGATGCAGTGTATGAATTTGTTATTATTCGACGAAAAAGCTTTTTCGGCATTAATCAGGTCATTTAGGGTTGTGTCTAGTGATGTTTTATAGGGTGTGTATTGTTAGGGNGGTTGTGTCTAGTGATGTTTTATAGGGTGTGTTGTGAACTGTTAGGATAGTCGAAAAATTGCATATGAAGATTTTTTACATTTACGCTTAAAAAGGGGTTATCTAGCATAGTATTTTTTTTCAGTGAAATCATAAAAATATCCATGCTGTTTTATCTGGATGATTGAAACTTTGTGTAATATTTTTTTAATGTGAAGCCCACATCGTTGAAATTGTCGAGAAATAAAGCCAGTACGATTAGGCCAAAGAATAATTTCTTCGACCAAATGAAAAAGCCAAAATTGCATGAACATTACAAAATAGGACGAATTCCGAAGAATATAAAAATGCCTTAACCACAACAAAATTGAAATCATTTCCAGTTTTTAGCTTCTGAGGAAAAATTCAAATGTTTAACCTAAGTTAAAGCCGATTTTTGAATGCCTCTTGTTATACCCCCCATGNTTTTTTTAATGTGAAGCCCACATCGTTGAAATTGTCGAGAAATAAAGCCAGTACGATTAGGCCAAAGAATAATTTCTTCGACCAAATGAAAAAGCCAAAATTGCATGAACATTACAAAATAGGACGAATTCCGAAGAATATAAAAATGCCTTAACCACAACAAAATTGAAATCATTTCCAGTTTTTAGCTTCTGAGGAAAAATTCAAATGTTTAACCTAAGTTAAAGCCGATTTTTGAATGCCTCTTGTTATACCCCCCATGAATAGTCGAATTGTCTAACGATTCCTAAAATTGTCAAAAAAAATTAATTTGTATCAAATTGTCCAAAATTGCTTAAAATTTTCTTTTTTTCTTAAATCTGTAAAAAATGATCAAATACTAAAAAAAAGTATTAAAAAGGTAATTAAGCTATAGACTAGAACAAAGCCTCATTCGAGCTTGACTATTCTAAAAAACTTTAGAGAAAATTGTTTAAATTCATGAGGTTTTCTACGTTCTGATGGTGCTTGATTTTGTAAGGGCTAACTTGAATGACTAGTTAGATAACCTATAAATGAATCCTTAATTTGTTTACAAATAAAAAAGAGAGTTATTAAGGAGCTAGAAGCTATATATATAAAAGATATTATAAGACTGAAACTTTGCAGGCTACCTGTGGCTTATCTCCGTGTTCTTTGGTCAAATTTTAGAATTTTGGACTGCCTGTTCGAGCTCAAAATGTTAACATGCTAGGGTTTGTACATCGTTATACTCAGTTATACCATTGTCATCTGTGGTTTAGCGTGCTAGACTAAAGAGTTTCGAGATCTGGCAATTATTGTACTAACTAAAAGGGAGTCTATATTATTAGTGAGTCTAATCATTCAGAAGNTCTTTGGTCAAATTTTAGAATTTTGGACTGCCTGTTCGAGCTCAAAATGTTAACATGCTAGGGTTTGTACACCGTTATACTCAGTTATACCATTGTCATCTGTGGTTTAGCGTGCTAGACTAAAGAGTTTCGAGATCTGGCAATTATTGTACCAACTAAAAGGGAGTCTATATTATTAGGGAGTCTAATTATTCAGAAANAACTAAAAGGGAGTCTATATTATTAGTGAGTCTAATCATTCAGAAGGCTTTAAACTATTATGTACTATGCCAATATTGAGCCTCATCTTATTACCTTTGAACCAAAAAAAATGCATCAAATAACATTTAATGCTGATTGTCAAAAATTATATTTTCAAATTGTATACATTTTAGGGATCGAAATCAGTCTTATACTAAAATTAAAATGCTCACAGAGCCCACAAATAAGTCACAATTCTTTTGCAAAGATTAAAAGAAATCAGTGATCCCCTATAATCACAATGCAAATCCAAGAACGTATAGTAAACTTTTTGCTTAAAAATCAAAATATGATTTTTTGCGTTGTGAGTTCNTTTGCTTAAAAATCAAAATATGATTTTTTGCGACTAAGTTTAAACTTCAATTCTACAAAGTTTCGTATTTTTTGGAATTATATTTTTTTGGGGTGGTAGTATGCTGCCATTGTTGGACTATCCTAAAAAAAATGTTTTTGCTACTAGCTTGATCAATAATCATACCTCAAAGTTTGGTAAGAATCGAAGCATCAGTAAAGATATGGCATTGATATCAAGAAAAATACTAAAAAGGAAAGTCTCTCGCTACTATTGGATATTTATGGTTTTTCCCCATCAGATCTTCATCCCTCAAAATTTAAAGACGATCGAATGGAAACGACCAGAGGTGGGCAGACAAACTTATTTGGGTGATCGGTGCAAGAAACACACTCCCGCAACTGAGGGCAGTCTGTTCTAAAAGTGACTTTTGGGAAAAAATTATTGCTTTTTGCTATCGCTAACAAAAAAAAATAATCGATTACCCTCCTTTCCATCTACCTTCCTTACGCTGACAGCCAGCAACAGTGCCTATAAATCTTTTTAGCACTTAAACAGCGTTACATAATTAATAAATTAAATTAAAATTTATACTATCTGTGTTGAACTTGCTATTATAAATGTCAAAGAGAACTCTATAGATTTTTAACAAGATACCAGAGAGACGCTTCTTATCCAATACACAAACCATAAGGAAGGCAACCAATACAATAATAAGACATCATATATTCAGAAACACGTCCTGTATTTTTGACCTAATTCTAAAATTAATTAAAAATAAAATAAGTTACATGTTCAGCATAATATGTTTACACAAGAAAGAAACGTGATGTATTTATGTATTTATGCTAAACGGTTTAAACCAATTTTTCATTTTATTATTTTTTTGCACCTGTTGAAAGGTTAAATGTCAATTTATAAACCCTAATTACAATCTGTTATTCATTCTAATATCTCAAATTTTGAAATTTTCATCAACATTGTTTTTTTTTTACCTTTTCTTTCTTATTTCCAAATCTTTAATTATTTTCTAGCATTATGTTTTAAAATGTCAAACGTTTTATTTATTTCTCAATTTTGGTTTTTTGCAGCTCTAAAGCGAAAAAATTAAAGCTTTTTCACTCTACTAATTTAAATATAATTCAATTTTAATTAGATTTAAAACTTCCTTTCGTCATCATGATAAGATTATGATTTGAAACGTTTGGGGAATTATTTTAAAATNTACTAGTTTGAATATAATTCAATTTTAATTAGATTTGNAGCGAAAAAATTAAAGCTTTTTCACTCTACTAATTTAAATATAATTCAATTTTAATTAGATTTGAAACTTCCTTTCGTCATCATGATAAGATTATGATTTGAAACGTTTGGGGAATTATTTTAAAATTACGGATTTCAATTTAAACAAAAATTATATTTACGACCAGTGTACAATTCAAAACATAACTTTTTCAGCATGTATATAAAGTGTTTTCACGGTGCCAGACTGTCTGTCCATAAAAATGCTACAAACATATAAGTTTCGTAAGAATTAAACGATTTGTGTAAATATTAAATTTGATATTAATAAAATACGAGCTCATTAATCATTTTTAGAGAGGTCTTCTATAATTAATGTATTTGATAGGCGATTATGTTCACTTTTGCTTTCGGTGGCTGCTTCAGAATGGTCAATCATTGAAGGCTGCTATTTTTTAGAAATAGAATAACAGTTTTAAAAATTATTAGCGTATGCGTTGGTATGGTTTTATGCACACGAG
>JXOU01008615.1:6150-19706 GCA_001014815.1 Chaoborus trivitattus | reverse complement strand
TTTTTGCGACCTACATAGTTGTAGAATCTAGGACTATTTAGATTAACATAAAAATTACTGACAATTTAAGGAACTTTTTAAAGTTAGGCAAGTGTTTTGTTTACATTTTTTTGCATTGAAATATATTAATTTTTTGATAGTTCGAGCCAATTTTGACAGCTGTCTTATGTGCATATAGATATAGCTTTGAACGATAATATATAGTCGACACCAGGACTTGGTCCGTCAATGATTTCGCGATACAGGCCGTATATGGTGAATGCATTGTAGTTTAATTGAATGTCAAATCCCGAGAAAAAAAATTATATAGCTTTTAAAAAAGGATAAAGAGGCTGCAAGGGCTACATTTAAATTTTCCTCAATTATTCATCGACATGATTGAACATATAACTCTTGTTAGAGGTGGTATGTTTCTGCAAAACAAACTGTAGATATGACAAGAACTTCATTAAATTAACCTTGCTACTGATTAATTTAGCAGAAAATCACTGTGTTCTAAAGCTCTTCTAAACCCAAATTACTACAGACAGAACTTGTTACTTTAGTTAAATGATTACCTAGATATCTAGATATTTGTAAAGGTGCTATGCAACTTAATAAGGTTAGTTTACTAACACACTAGTGTTAATCAATGAGCAAGCCTGCAGGGAAAGTAGGAGATGCCACAGATCTATAGATAGATCTTACACAACATCTAAAAGAATTCTTGACTGAACGTTACTACAGAGAAGATCCATACACTGATGTGTTAAGTCGATGACTGTATAGGGATGATCTCTAACTCTACAAGTTTGTAGCAGATACCACGAAAAGGTCAGAAAATAAAGCAAGCTAAGAATATGAAGAATATGGTGAATGAAGTTTAAAGGACTGCTTTTTTCAATAATCTCTATAGCCTTGTTTTTTTTTGACGAGCGTTTTAGCGTTTTAACTCTAGATTCGCGTTATAAATACCAACACACATTTTCAGATTTTTTCTAACATTAGTTTATATTTTGTTTTTAATGGTTATTAATTAACTAAAAATGATTGTAATCGTGAATTGAAAGCAAAATAAGGTGATTTTATTCAGTAAATTTAAATTAAACTTTAATATTTGATCGAGGTGTGTTGGTGTTTAAACTCAGAATCTGGCGTTAAAACGCTAAAACGCTATAACGCTCGTCAAAAAAAAACAAGGCTTATATATTTCAAGAAATTTAAAGTGGCATTGCGTTACTCAGAGATTCAATTTGACTGCTGTGAAATCAGTTGATATTTAGCATATTTCCTTTTTTAAAGGAATTTGATGAGGAATTTGGGAAGAAAAGTGGAAGAATTCTTTCGTTTTTTAGCCTTCTTGGTTAGTAACCATACCTTTAGGCCACGAACCTTTTTAGTNTCGTTTTTTAGCCTTCTTGGTTAGTAACCATATCTTTAGGCCACGAACCTTTTTAGTGACGTAGACAATATGTTAAACATGACTTCTGATCCACGACATCAACAATTAGCTGCAAATTAACTAGGTGCTGTTGTTGCATATCAATTTTTTTTCATTACACTAAAATCCCCTAAAATCCTTCTGAGGATGGTATGGAAATTAAACATTGTCTATGTCCATGATGAGATTAAAACCCGTTACGCTCAGCAATGAGCGTAATGTAAGGTTCTGACTTCTGACAACTTTACCCACACGGCCACTCAAGTCCCAATTAAAACTATTAAAATTTTAACATTTTTCAGGTTTAAATCTCCAGGTAAAATATAAAAAAAACAGTATCATGGTTTTTGCTCTGATGATTAAGCTGTTTAGCTGAATAAAGGTTTTTTATTCCCTTCAGGGATTATTCCAACACAGTAATTTTAAAAAGAGTGAGTTTCAACTTCAACAAATCACTTCGTGACTTCGATACCCAAAAACAGTATATCTTAATTAAGACATTTCAGCGGAATTTACGCAAACGGAAAGCATNAAAACAGTATATCTTAATTAAGACATTTCAGCAGAATTTACGCAAACGGAAAGCATAAAAAAATTTAAAACAAGACAAATCATGTGCATTCATAAACTTCTTAATAACGCAAACCATTCATCATAACATTCTATATTTGAGATTGTTGTCTGTCTGGTCATGTCAACGTTTCTCATTTTCTTTATTTTCTGCTGTCATCTCTCGCTTTTCTTTTCATACTATAGTATAAACATAAATATTATTAGCAAGTGAAGTTCCATGTAAAGAAGACTAATTTACAAGTAAACTAAATTTATATCTTGCTGCTTATTTATAAACAAATAAGACCAAACTTGTCTACACTTCTTCATGCGATGAAATTGGATTGTGTCTCGCAGTTTCTCCTTATTTTGAACGTTAGTCATCACTTTATTGTATGTGTGCAGATGGTGGACCCTTGTTATTTTTGGAATGATGAACTATGTTTATACCAAAAAAAAAAATTTCAACTACATATTTGTAGTGTGTTTTAGCTATAAAAAATAAACTAATATTCAGTTTTAACCTGAAAACTTTGCCATAAGCCAGCCATCTGCAGAGATTCATCACTTTCCTCCTGTGTCATCAATACTATTTAATTGCACAACAAACTGACAATCAATCTTACATACAGGAGAAATTATAGATTGATATGTTACATTACGTACACTATCTATCACTATTTAGATTTTACCGTTTTAATGTACATTTGTTGTTATTTTAATACGAATGAAATTATAAAAGATCAATAAAAATAGCCGCAACATGAGTTTATAAGTATAATTTAAATGAGCAACATGCTTTGCTTTCATTCAAATCACTCAAAAACAGCTAAGAAAAGCATAATTTATCAAACTTATATACATACATTATTGTTTAACAAGCTGATTACAAATTAGTTATTGTTTGTTATGTAGAAAAGCTTAATCGCCACCATGTAAATGACTATTTTAAATTGAAATTCAAATGACTATGTCAGATATTGTTAAAACTATGTATGAAATAATAAAGAGTTATTTTACATAAGAATATGTGCTCTTAGGTACAATTAAATACACATTATTATACAGACATTGTAGAATTGATTTATGGTTTCAATCATCATAACAGGCAAGGGCTCATATATATACTTTAATGAGGTAACGCTTTTGAGGTTGGTCAAAGACGGATTGTGGGTGTTTTGCATTTGGTAAAATGAACCATCACTCGCACTTATTTCGACCTATTTTGATTTTTTCGTCCTGAATATTTAACCTTTTTAACTATTCGGCATTTAGAACTAATCGGTTTTTTGGGTTGTGAAGTTTTGTTTTGTTTTCGATAAATTTTTCTTTCAGCCTTTCATGTTCTTGATCTATGTTTCTTTTTCTCAGAACAGAGCGTCCCCCATTTGAGGCGAATGTTAGTCGGCACGCTCAGGTCGCATTTTTCATCCGATTGTCTTAAAATTTTCAGGGATGATAGATCTCAGTGAAAAAACGCTAATGTGGAAAAAAATCCTATAAGTATTTGTAAATTTGATGTCGCTATTCTTAGCTGCAGCAGACTTTCACTTTTAGTGTTTTCCTTTAAATTTAAATCAATTCCCTGCTTTTAATAATGTTTCGATTCTTACCAAACTTTGTGGAATAAAAAAATTATTTAATAAGGGAAAATTGAGAATAAATTTTTTGACGAAAGTCCATAAATGGCTGCATACTTTCCTTCCGGAAAAAATAATTTCAGATATTACGAAACTTTGCAGGATTAAAGTTTTGGCTAAAATATTAATTTCTCAAAATATGAGCCTAACAGCAATAAAACGACCAAATAGAGCCCTGGACTTTTTTTTNGCTGCTTCTGTTTTTTTTAAATTCATATTAAGGAGGTATAATTTAATTACGTAACGCAAAAGGCGAGAAGGAGGTCGTGGTTTTGTTTTCTTTTGTTACGAATGGGGGAAGGGAGCGTGGCAATTTGTTGCATAACAATTTTGTATTATTAATTATTAAATATATAGATTAAAGTACTATAATACGTTTTAAAAATGGAAATTTGTAAAATAAATCAAGAAATTAGACCAAAAGAGTTTCCATGCCATTTTGTAACAATAGTTCAAAGGTCATACAATTGGATTTTGAAAAAAACATTGTCGTTGGAAGTCTCAGACAAAAATTTAAGTGTGGTGGGGGATGAAGGATTTTTTACGTAATTATAGAGGNAGACAAAAATTTAAGTGTGGTGGGGGATGAAGAATTTTTTACGTAATTATAGAGGTGGTGGGGTCTCTAAGTTTGTTGTTTTTTGAAACTAGGGGGAGGGGGAAGTCCAAAAACCCGAAATTTTGCGTTACGTAATTAAAATATGCTCCCTAAGCAAATAGGTTTAGTGTAAACTAAGATAAAATTCAAAATTGGATTTAGGGGTCCAACAATGCAATGGTTGCAAACTTTTACTTTTAATGCTTTCCTTAAAATCAATGCCCTGCCTTTAAAATACAAAGATTACAAAGTTTGGTTAAAATTGAATTATTACCAAACTTTGTAATCTGTGTGACAACATTTCTATGAGCAGAATACTTTTCTTAAAAAAAGAACAAAAACAAAAAAAAATGTTTGCTCAAAAATGTGTTATATGGAATCTCAAAAACCACCATTTTAAAGCACATGTAAGCGGCCGTCCATAAATTACGTTACGCAGCTAAGCAAGCTAGAGTCTTTTTTATGGGCGGGATACCCACAAATTGTTACGTAACGCTACTTTAAATATTTTTAGATAAGAAATTAGATTTTTTTTTTGCAAAATTTCGATTTTGGTAGTGTATTTTATGAAAGTTTTTCTACTGCAAATGAATGCAAATATTTTAAAGTGGGGTCCAAAAATTTTGCGTTACGTACGGTCTCAGATTTTGTAAGCCTTTCATATTTGTAGACAAGAAGTACCAGCCAGACGCCAGCTATAATTTTATTTAAATTTTTTATACTATAACCGGGCTATTAACCAAAAACTTGACCAACCATCTGCAAAGCTGCTTAAAAAATAGCTTAAATTGGATTTGTCTGTATGTCATTAGAAAGGCATTATTTTGTTGAGCTCATTGATACATTGTCTTAAGACATATGATTAAATAGATAAAATTATCGCTTACTTATCGTTTTTTTGACATTTATCATTGAAAATTATAAAATATTGAGTATTCTACCATTTTTTAATCCTATTAGTTAAATTTATAACATCCCATGTGTTTTTGTTTTATAAAATCACACTTCTTACCAAGTTGGCTAAAAATGAGACCGGTTTTGCGGGTTTGTACCGTGTTAAAATCAATTGGTGGAAAAAAAATTGAACTGAGAGGAAATTTGCTCACACTCGCTTTTGTCCACTCGACTTTATTTTTTTCAGTTAGTTTGGCTAGTTTTTAACTCTAAAATTTTAGTTTTATGTTGTGTCCAAGATTTGAACTCGTGTCAATTTAGGTACTTTTTTTGTGGCCAAATAAATTTAATTTGGGTAAACAAGGCCAGTCTCCATTAGACAATTTTTATGATTTAGAACTCTTATACCAGAAAAAAAAATTAGGATAAATGCAATGTACATTTTTTTGAGAACTGTTGTATATTGTCAAGTTTGAAAAAAGTTAAATCATTAATATAAGATCAAGAATTTAATTTAAAAAAATACAATTGAACCGCATAGCCCATCTTCAAACTTGAACTTATGACCTTGAACTTTCACTACTTATATCTGTTTTTGAAGATGATTTTTTAACCCAAACCCTAAATAGCGTAGACATATCCGAACGAACGGGCGAGAAGCAGGTTTTTGAAAAGTAAGTAAGTAACAAAATTTCTTGAGATAGTTGATAGTCTCATAAAAAATAATATTAAAACAATGCTTAAAACCATACACATTCACTGTAAATAATGATAAATTATAGTATAATGATAGAATATGTCCATTATAAAATATTTTTATTACTTTTAAAATGAAATTTTCATGTAGGCGGAAGCTGAATGTAATATAATCATTTGAAGATTATCGTTTCTGATTTTTGTGCCGATTACGTAAACTAAATGATAATTTTATTATTTTTTTGGATTATTGCAACAATTTTTTTTAGTCTATACTTTCTTTTCGCATAAACATTAATTTAATGCAATACATTGTTATAAAATGATTTTCTTCATCTTACTATTAAATATTCAGAGTTTAAAAGGTAGCTTCAACAATAATTATGGTCGAGGAGGGCACCATTTTTTTGAGTTTTTGTTGTATTAGTTTTAATTTAGCTTTATAGCCAATTTATATAATATCGTCACAAAGCTCACTTTTAAAACGCATGTCCCTCAGTGGCAAGAGTATGTTTTCTCCTGATGAAAAATGTCTTTGTCCGTAAGGCTGTAGTATGAAATTTTGAGCTGAGTATGCGCCCTTTCAAAATACTTTTTTTAGAATTTGTAAAAAAGTCCGTCATTTTGAATTTGTTTTTTCATTAATGATATTTGAGTGCATTTTAATTTTTTTAACAATTTTTAGAAAACTTTGAACAATTTTAGACAATTTTGAATTTTTTTTGATAATTTTAGAAAATTTTGGACTTCAAATAATTTTAGACTGTAAAATTATGGGTTGCATTCAGTAGTAATTCTGTTTTTTTCTATTTGTTTGGTACGGTCCAGTCCAGTTCTCTTCAGTTTGTGACACAAAAAATATTATTTAATAAAAAAAACAGGTTTTTCCAATTTTTTTTTGCTATAAATTTAGTTTTTTTCTAAGAATTTTAGCACAAAAATTGGAAAAACATGTTTTTGTTGTAAAAATATGTTTTTCTCAATGTTCCAGTTTTTGTCCCTAAAATTCCAGTTTTCCTGCAAAATTTTGGAAAAAAATTGGGTTTTTGGGATAAAAACTGGAGTTCTTGGGACTAAAACTGGAAAAAAAAATTTTTGGACGAAAAACCCAGTTTTTTTGGAATCCCAGTATTTTCTGAAAAACACGATATTTTTTGGAAAAAGCAGATTTGTGGAAATTTTGGGCCACAAACTAGGAAAACTGACCAAAAAACAAAAACAAAAAAAATCAACCCAAACCAACCCTATACGAAAATAGTCAAAATTACTATAAATTTAAATCATGAATTTTTAGTTGTATTACTTTCGATCCGGATAGCTCCTTAGTTTTTGATTGAGATAAATCAAGGATGACTACATGTAAAGCTATGACCCTAAAGATTTTATAAAACCTCTTTTTTTTGTTTAGGGTAGAAAGTCGGTGAACGATATCTCTCAGTGAAAGACGTCAAGTACCCCATTTAGGAATGCATAAATAAGTAATTCGCATAGAAAAGAGAGCAGCATTGGAAAACACGTATTAAGCCATATTCTCTTTGAGTCTCAATGTCTTAAAACCTCCACCACAGCCAAATAACTTCTTAAAATAAAGCCAAAAACGAGAATTTTTTTATTAAAAAAACGACAATAATCTTTTGACATTCATGAATATTATTATTTTGCTTATTATGGTTACCTAAGAATAAAATGCCAAAAACTAAAATAAATAGCTTTTGAGTTTTTAATTCATAAATGTCGAAAAATTAATATTTAATTTTTTATACCAAAATACTTTTTTAGGATAAATGGTCAAAAATCACTCTGCAGATGTCTGGCCCAAGCTAAAACCCGGTTATATGAGCATATGACTGTCGACTTATTGAAAATCCACAAAAAAAAAACAAATACAACACGGAAAAGAGTCTTTAATGGTCTAAATCTTGCTAAATTATCAAAATTATATGACTACCCAATACAGACATTCAGGCAACAAGCTGACCAAAATAGCAATCGTGACTAGTAAAATAACATAACCTTTTTTTTGCAGACGTTACAACTAAACGTGATATCTTTACGCTAATTTTGTATGTTTTTGCGGCAAAAAGCAAAAAGACGACGTCATGTTTGAAATATTTGATATGGTATTTTGCCTAGTCAATGTCATTCATTACAAATTAAATATTTACACAAAAATATTCAGCTTTCAATAATTCATTCATCGGTTTATAGCAAAAATGAAGAAGGAAGTCATTCATAACAACAAAAGCAAATGACAAATTTGCTAAATGTGTATTAATCAAAAGTCGGTCTGTACAAGTGCTTAAGCGTGTACTTAACGGCAAAGCTTTGTTCAATAGCGCATTCCTTTTAAGGAAAATGTTGTTTTCATATTTTTTATTGCTCTTACTTATATGATGAATCAAGTCAATGATCTAGTAAACAAGGAGCCATCAAGAAGTTAAATACTTAAATGACAAAGTTTTCGACCATATTTGGTGGTCTTAAAAATTTAATCTTTGAAAATAAACCCTACGTTTTGAGCTATTTTTTTTGTTTTATAAACTATGCTTGATTAAATGTGCTTTAATTATGCAACACAGAGAAGAAAGTAGGCAGGGCAAAAGTTTAATGAAAGATGAAAAATTTAGCTTTTCTTTTATGATTGAGGCAAAATTTATCCCTAAATATTCTAAATTATTAACATAAAATAGCCTTACTCTCTCCCGACAATCCCGTATATCATATCTTGTGAACCTTTCTTCCATAGTTGCACTACGTAATTTACGGACAGTCTGTATTAAAAAGTATGTAAAATTCAGAATTCCATTGTAGATTTAAGTGACAGGAAAGGAAAATAATTAAAAGAACATATTTTGCGTGACGTTATTTACAGACAAAATGTTATAATTTCGAGTCATTTCCTTTTGAATACCGAAATGATCGCATTTCATTTTATTGAATATTCTAGTAAATTAATATAGGTAAGCAATTCAAAATAAAAAATTAATGACCTTTTATTAAAATTTAACGGTCCTTAAGATTTACTGAAAATCAATGTTAAATATCGTCTTCCGCATAAATATTTGTTTTTTATCATGGACTTGTGGAAGAAGTAATGTCAAATTAGTTATTTTCCATTATTAGTTAATTCGACCATTATAAATTAAAATAGTTTCAAATATTTGAGAAATACCTTTGAGGGCCATCATTGCCTTTTGTGTTACACAAGCGTCACATCAAGCATACAATATTTTCAAGTTACTTAAAGAAAAATACTTTTCATTTTTATGTTTTAAAAGTTGTTTTTCAAAAGTAAGGCCATTGATGGACAACAAATCTTTTAAAAATCCAAATAGTTATTTTTTTCACAAAATAAAAATAGGCTTTCTGGAATATTCAGCCTTTTAGTTTTCGGCCATTTTGACCAATCTTTTGTAAAATCAAAATTCGAATTTTTGATTTTCGGAATTTTTTTCAACTACCATTTCTTTGAGTCCCTGTTATACTACTTCTAAATGCCTGAAAGCGCTCTTAGACTTGAAATGGCCTTGATAAAGGTCGTAGGGATCAAAAGGTCAAATGCACAAAAGGTCGAAGATCCAAAAGACACCCATTCAGCATTTTTAATACTTTTGTTTTTCTCTTTTTTTTATGGGTTACGTAGAAACATTTTGTAGAAAATTTCGTTGTGGCCTTTTGGACTAATTTTTTGTGAAAAATAAAATTCGACCTTTTGGCATTCGATCATTCTACCTTTCAATTTTTAACCTTTTTTGATGGTTTGTTAATCGTGGTACCGAAAACTGAAGTGATACTTAATAAACATATTTTGAAAAAAAAAGTATGGACAAAGCATAACAGACGGAGGAGGGGGTCGAAAAGTCACATTTTTAGCTTGACGTAATTTAGATAGTTATTATTTGATAATGCTGCATGAAGCATGATAGAAGAAATTAATTTTTAATTTTTTTTTTCATATTAATCAGATTACCAAAAGCGAATACTAGACTCCAGAAAACTACTGCCAGACAACAAGAAAATGTTCATAATATTTTTTTTGTTGGTGCAATTATTATTTAAGCAACAATAAATAATAACAACAATAAAGCAAACCAAACGAAATGAAAATGCAACTCAGAAAACTCCAATTAAAGTCATGGTTAATATTGTATTAAATTTTTGTTTAAAGAAAACAAGACATTTTCACACACTTATCATTATCACGTTCAACACACTCTTTCCATATTATTACATATTACATATTATCTTATCTTAATTTTTATTCGTGTCTTACCTTTTTGAGATGTTTGTTGACCCATTTTGTGAAAGTTTTCTTTTGTATGGCATCACGTTCATCTATAAAAAGTGAAAAAAAGCATAGAAATATATATAAGTATAAATTTAATAAGCATAAAATATACAAAATGTGTTAAATAGTCGAGATTATCAACATTAATCAGACATCATCAAAAAAAATATCAAAACATTCAACGGTTTTTCTTGTGCTTTATTTTATAAATTAAGCAATTCGTTTTCTGCTTAATTGAAAATTATGGTGACCATATTAAGTATGTTGTCTTTTGGCATTTATTTATATTAATAGGAAGCTGTAACAATGTTATATATTGAACAAAGCATTTTGCCGAATCGTGATTGTATTAATTTGAGGATTTATCTTTTAAAAAATACCTGATAGAATTATTTATTTAGATGTATTTAGGAGAAACATTCAATATATAAAGATGTTTCTTAATTTCTAATAGTATTTGGATTATAAAACTAAATGCAAATCCAAGAATGGATTTGCCATGCATGTAATAATACTAGTTCCTTGAACAGTCGACAGATNTTTTTTTGATTTTTCACGAATTATAAAACTTAAGACAGAAATGTCAAAGTGGGTCCTTGTACTTTGCCATTTTGAGCCTTTATAATCGGCTTTTTAGGGTAAATTTTATTTTCGAAGTTTTATTTATTTGACATATTTTTCAATAAAATTTCCANTTTTAGGGTAAATTTTATTTTCGAAGTTTTATGTTATTTGACATTTTTTTCAATAAAATTTCCTTTCAACCTTCCATATTTTTGCCTCATTTTTCGATTTAAGGCCAAATGGTTATGGTACCATGCAAAATGANTTATTTGACATATTTTTCAATAAAATTTCCATTCAACCTTCCATATTTTTGCCTCATTTTTCGATTTAAGGCCAAATGGTTATGGTACCATGCAAAATGACAATTTTTTAATACCCCTGGAATGTTTTTTTTTAAATTAATCCCTTAGGATTCTCTTCTTTATTTTTCTCGAATTTATTTTATTCCTAATAATGTTGCAAATGAAATTTCTAAATAAATCTGCCGATAAACGAGCAAAAGCACTGTTATTCATAGTTTTTTTTGGCTTAATGCCATTCACAATTTACGTAACGCAGCTAAGGCGGTCTCAAGATTTAATACATTATGCTACATAATTGAGTGTAGCGTATTTTATAGAATGCAAGAAATCATCAGAAATGTCCTTAAATATTGCGTTACGGAATTAATGAGGAGGGTCTGTAATTATAATATTCTGTTATGGGAAGAGAGGATTCCTTTTTTTTAAAAGGACCAACATGTATTTTTAATAAAACAAAAATGTACATTCAAAAGTACAAAAATTTCCTTTCTAAAGTACAAAAACGTCTTTTCAAAAGTACAAAAATGTCCTTCTGAAAAGACAAATTTGTCTTTTTGAAAGGACATTTATGCACTTCTTTAAAAATATCCGTTCAAAAGAACAGTTTTGTCCTTTCAAAAGGTCAAATTAGCTTTTTCTAGGATATTTTTGTACTTTTGAAACGACATTCATATATGTGTCATTAAAAAGTACAAATTTAAATTTTAAAAGGACAAAAATGTCCTTTANAAAAGAACAGTTTTGTCCTTTCAAAAGGTCAAATTAGCTTTTTCTAGGATATTCTTGTACTTTTGAAAAGACATTCATTCATGAATTAATATATGTGTCATTNAACGACATTCATATATGTGTCATTAAAAAGTACAAATTTAAATTTTAAAAGGACAAATCCTTTCAAAATTAAAAAATGTCCTTTTAAAAGTACAAAAAAGAATACCAAAGAATGTCCCAATAACTCTTCAATTGCATTTTCTCATATTTATTTTTAATTTATTTTCAAGTTAATTTTGATTTCTGATAATAAGCATTTGAAAAAAATAAAATTCTAACATAGTCAAAAAAACTACATACTAAAAATCTAAAAGAAAAGTTATCATGTCATTCTTTGGTACGATTATGGTATTGAATAAAATACCAAAATAATGCATGTAGGTATAGCTTACATTAAACAATAAATCTTAAAATTTATAAATGGTCATAATTTTTAGTCCATTTATCATTTATTTATGTTTCGTATAGGAAGTTGTTACCTAAATGTATGTTTTGTTCCTAAAATGTCAATGTCATAACAAGGAAGATATACACAATCAAGACATAAATAAATCAAAATATTACGGCTAATAGGCAAAAAAGGCAGCTAGACAGATATTTTATATCCTGGTTTATCTGTTTAAAGACTTTTTTATACATACATTTTAAGACGATAATGAGTAATATCACAGTACAGGCACCTCATTCAATCAATCAATTATAGTTCGATAAAAAGGAAAATAAAGATAAACAACTGATGACAAGAAAAATAAAGTTGAAACTGAATGAATTCGCTAAAGAGTAATTATATGGTATGTTATAAGTAAAATATGCTGAAATGCTAAAATATATGTTGCGATAAATAAAAGATCATTAATCAAAATATATTTACACAAATAAATAGGTAATAATCGGTTGTCGAAAGATAATTTGCTGTTTTTCACACATTTTAGTTATATGTCAGACATTCTAAAATTTAAATTTAAATAATAAAAAATTCCTTATCAATTGTTAACCTGGTTTGTTTTGATTTTATATGCCTTAGTCTTTTAATTTAAACATTTTGTGGTAATTAAAAATTTATTATATTAATATTCATGTAAACACAATAGATCATCAAAAAATTGTAATTATAGTGCTTAATAATTACCTATAATGTGACAGAGTATTTAAACAACAATTGAAATTTACAATTTATCTTATCATAGACAAATGAACGACCTTCAAAAGGTTGGACATAAAATTTAATATACTCGGTATTATTATTTTTTATCAGAAAAGCACACGAACAAATTAAAAAGCCATAGAGGTAAAGTTGTTCTTCGTCTTGATGTTTATGAAATGTGTGGGCGAATACTTATGACAACTTTTGACAGTATAAATTAGGAAGTATAATAGAAGGTCGATGTAAACATAAGCCAAACTATGAAGAAACGAAATTTTAAGAGAGCAAATTGAATTTCAAGATAAAAAATCTCAAAAATAAAAGTTGATAGGCCAAATAGACTCATGGACGTCCTGGCGTCATAAAGTATTAACGTCCTAACGTCCTAATGTCCAAACGTTCTAATGTATTATCGCCCTAATGTATTAACGTCCTAACGTCCTAACGTCATAACGTCATAACGTCCAAACGTCCAAACGTCCAAACGTCCAAACGTCCAAACGTCCAAACGTCCAAACGTCCAAACATCCAAACGTCCAAACGTCCTAAAGTCCTAACGTCCTAACGTCCAAATGTCCAAAAGTCCTAACGTCTTAACGTCCTAACGTCCTAACTTTCTAACGTCCTAACGTATTAACGCCCTAATGTTTTAACGTCCTAACGTTCAAACGTTCTAACGTCCTA
>JXOU01008501.1:4659-19058 GCA_001014815.1 Chaoborus trivitattus | reverse complement strand
TAGTTATCCTTTTTATTGCTATTTTAAGACCGTTTCAGGTGTATAAAATCTAAGAACTGTCAATAATTCTAATTCTATTCAAAATAAACGCATTCAAATGTTGAGGTGCTAAAAAATATGACTTTGTTTGGTGTCAAGACGGTANTTTGAAAATGTCCAGCCATAGTTTCAGCATTTTTCCTTACTTATCACCAACATTTTGTGATTTGGTATGGCTTACTAAAACCAGATGCTAATAAGAGCCTGATTAGCAATATTTTCAGAAAAGTAATAAACCCATTTATGGATGTTTTTATTGTTTTTCTTCTACAAATTATTTTTGTTTGGTATATTATATACTTTTATGCTGATATTTTTTCTTGGTTTTCCTTATAAAGAAAATTTGTAATTAATTACAAGGAGTGTGTAATTAGGAAAATGTTTATTATTTTGTTTTCATTTAATCGATAAAATAATGTCGAAATAAATAAACAAAATTTGTCTTGAATCCCCCAGCATCATCAGTTGAAAATAATAATGAAACATTGAAATGAAAAGTATAAGATTGCTTGTGAATAATTTTATTGGTTTCATCATTATAAATTCAATTGTATAATATTAAAGATATTGATATGTTCTTTTTTTACTGTAACTGTATCATTTATTGGACATTGATAAGATTTTGACAAATCTTCTGTCTAAATTCAACTTTTTTTAATTGCATTTTTAGAACACGTAGCCTGTTTCAGGTCTCACGGAAAAATACCGAAGTAATACCAAACAAAGTGTTTTTTTTTTTCACTACTTCAAACACTTAATATATTTGTTTGTGCATTCATCCCAATATTGGTCCAAAATCCATGAATATGGATTACCTAAAATCTTGTTGAAGATGTAGACTTTTTTTATTGAAATGGAAATGAAAATGAAAAACATAGGGGTATTACCAAAAAAAATGGTAATCATAACTTTTTAGGGGTGAAAGAAATTTTTAAGTATTAATTTTTAATAAAAANATTACCAAAAAAAATGGTAATCATAACTTTTTGGGGTGAATGAAATTTTTAAGTATTAATATTTATGAAATNCCAAAAAAAATGGTAATCATAACTTTTTAGGGGTGAAAGAAATTTTTAAGTATTAATTTTTAATAAAAACAAAGTTTTGGACCATTTATGCATTATTTAAAAATAAAAATGAGCTTTCTTGGCCATTTCTTGATTTTTAGAATTTCGGGTAAGAATTGCTTTCGTCTTGGTTAAAATTCTTTAGTAGTTCGGTCGAAATCAAACGACGGTCCGGTAAATGAGATTCAAATTGTACACATGAATACTAATCATTGGAGTAAATCCACAAAATGAATAAATTTTTCTTTCTAGTTATTTCTGTTCTTTTTCGTCTTATGTATATGAATTCATGTTGGAAGCCTTTTTGATAACTCATTGAAAAATAAATGCAAATTAAATGAAGGAAAACGGAGAGAATTATAAAGTGATCCAATTCGTGTTATATCTGTTGGGAAAGTTCTTTACATTTTAAACCACTGGCAAAATGTTTCAATTTATGTGCATTGTTTTGAAATTATTCCCACGATTTAGTCATTTTTCCATCCACATTTATTTTCCTTTCGGGGGGAAATGAAAATGAGAATTTGAAAAGTTTCTCTTATCGTTATCAGTTTGAGAAAGGTAGTTGAAATTCACTGAATATCTTTATTTTTCATTCTTGGCTTTATTTCGGAATTAATGTTTGTGCATACATATTCAAATTATTTTCTCGAAAACGTACATTTATAATAGTGATACGAAACTGAAAATAGTTGGAATAGTTAGAAGTCGCATGAATTAAGTAATGCAAAACATTGTTTGCTTCCACTTATGTAACGGAGCGATAAACCCCTCACGGAAAGTAAGATTTAAAGATTCCTCGCGTTAAAAATAAAAGNTGTTTGCTTCCACTTATGTAACGGAGCGATAACCCCTCACGGAACGTAAGATTTAAAGATTCCTCGCGTTTAAAATAAAATAAATAAAAGGCGTTCAATTTAAGATATATAATTGTGCTTTTTAATGAATTGGACAAAATTATGCGTAATATTACTAATTTTTTCATGTAAAAATTGTGAAAAAAAGTCCTCAATTAAGCTGCAACAAATTTCGTTACACAAAATACAACTTCAGTAACAGTTCAAAATTTGAAAATGGAAAGTATCTCGCCATTTGCGGATCTCAGCACGGACACTGTTGTCAATCATAAGTCATAACAAACGTTTTTTTTTGTAAAAACTATGCAAAATTTGTGACTTAAACATGTACCATATTCGTATACCAAATAATACTTCAGCCAAAAGAATGTCGCAATCACTGTTAAATTGGATTTTTCTATTATTTAATTATGATTAATTTCCAGATTTAATATTTTTGATTCTCGACACCAAACAAAGTCATATTTTTTAGCACCTCAACCTTTCAATGCATTTATTTTGACTAGAAATAAGATTATTTACTGTATTAAGGTTTTGAAACAGGGTCTTAAAAAAGCAATGAAAAGGATAACTTATTAATTTTTCCTATTAAAAGTGCTCAAACATCAATTTTAAGTTTAAATTGGAGGTGCGTCAAGCCATATTTTAACAATTTTTTTATTGTAGTTCAAAGATGACACACACCGAAATATTCTAAAATGGGTTTTTTTGGATTAATTATTTCATCATTTTTAAACAGTTTTTATGGTTTTTTTAATTCAGAAAATTAAAAAAAATATTCAGATATGACTTTGTTTGGTGTCAAGACGGTAATGAAAATTTTAACTACATATGCATAGCATACTCGTACCAACCAATGCCCCATGCCCGATAAAATGGGGATATTAGCTTTTTCTCATTTAATAATTAACTTTTTTGAAGAAATTTATATTTTATTTGATTATTTGCATTGCATTCTATTGATTTGAATACATTTTAGTCAACAATTTTCCATTTTCAATCGATGATCACGGAGAATTTTCTTTCGAAAATTTTGACATATTTAAAGTAGCTCTTTTTTGATAAGTAAGCAAACTATTAGTTGATAGCACTTTTCTATCAACTTGTAGTTTGAAAATAAATGGTATTCGATTTAAAAATATTCAAATTAAATAATAAAAATGTAAAACCTATTTTTGAAGTAAAAACTTCTAAAAATAACATAAGAAAAAAAATTGGGATATTCTTTTTCTATTTTGGTGCATTGTTTGGACATTGCGGCATTCTTATGATACTGAATTTCTCTCTTCAATTCAATATTTTGCATATTTTAACCAAAATCTAGACTAAATATGATGACAAAAATTGTTATGAAAAGTCTGTTTTACTCATGGATACAAAAACAATTCCAATGAATGCCTTTAAATTATCAAAATCATGTTTTAAAGATTTAGGTGTTAAAAATGGGGCATTCTATGGTATGAGTATGGTAAAAACAAATAAAAAGCGTACTATGATAAAAATCTAAAATATGGTACTTGTGATTTTTATTCAAATTCAATATTTCGTGACTTGATAATGAAAATTTAAACAAAATAAATTGCTAAAATTATTTGACCCGACTGTAGTATTATGGTTAAAATCGAGCTCAAAAGTCAAAATTATTAAAAATAAAGTGTATTGCCGCTATTAGATCCTCATAGCCCAAACTTTATCTTGAAGTTTAATAAAACAAAATTGTCTACCCATTTAGACGGATCAGGGAGAAATCACGGCTTGAGTGGCTCTCGACGGTAAAACAGATTTTTTTTTATAAAGGCTAGGTTATAAATAGCGAAGAATTTGATGCGTATTCCTGTGACATCCCTTTGCAAAAACATGATTTAAAAAAAAATCTTCGTTTTTTTTATTCTGGATTATTTTAGACCACTTTTAGTTTAGCCACGTAGTTTCAACTCAAGATTTTTTAATGTTTCCAAAAATATATATATAAAAGGACTAATTTCAAAATGAATATTTAAAATATTCTAAATAAAAACTTTCATCGATTGTATGTTGTACACTTTTCTTTCATTGTTCCCAAGAGTAATGAGTAATGGTCTTGAGAGGTGTTTGAAGAAGCATTAATTTTACTCATTTCGTCCTTCTTACTCAAATATATAACTAAACATATATTGAAAAAAATTGCTTCTTCTCTTTGCATGATTTCCACAATTTTTCGATTTTTTTATTTTTATCATAATTTTATCGCCAAAATTGATAAATTTTATGTTTATTTTTGTGTATGTACCGAAACCATACAAAATTGAATTTTTTACCCTATGTTTCAACGTTTATTGATCGAAAAAGTGGATATTTAATTTCCCAGAATTTCCATAAAAATCTATTGAATGAGAAAACTGGTAACCCATATGATTTTTTATATGTTTTACATATAATTTTTTTTATTTGTGGGAAATCTGAAAGAGGATTTATTTATAAAATAAAAAGGCCTATTCAGAATTTACGTAGAAACATACAATTAGTTGGATTTTTTTATGTTTCGCTCTTTGTTAAGCGATAGCAAAAAGCTATTACATTTTCTTCTAAAACTGGCTTTTAGAACAAAACGTCCCCAGAGGTGGGCATGTGTTTTCTCTACCGATCATGACCTGATCAAAAAGCTGTTTGACCGTCCGTCCACCGCCATTTTGCATACGATTTTCTTCAATGAGCACTAACGATAAAAACATGGCCAGATTTTGAATCGTCTCCGAATTTAAAAAAAAAATCGAAGACAATTTTTTTTACTAAACTTTGAAGTCTGATTATTAAAAAAAAGTAGAAAAATAAATTGAAATTTTTGCTCAAAGATGTGATATGGGAATCCAAATACCACAATTTTTTTGTCACTACGCCATCTGTGCTTCATGTGGTAAATGAACACCATATTGCTATTTTTATGTAAGCTGACGGAATGTTAAATTTAACTCAAATTTTTTTCGGTATCTTTTTAACCAATTATACCATGCTCGTACCAAAGAATGTCAAATTTTTTCACACCTGAATTTTTAAAACATGGTTTTGCCTTTAAATTCACATAATTTGGAATTGTTTTTTTTTTATCAATAAATAAGACAGGCTTTTGATATTAATTTTTGTTATCACATTTTGTCTAATTTTCAGTTTCAAATTTGAAAAAAAAAAAATTCAATTGAAGTGAGAAATTTAGTGTCCTAGTGCCAAAAGTATGCATCAAAATAGAAAAAATAATGCACTTAATTTCTTTTAAATGCTATTTTTATGTTTTTATTTCATGAATAGATGTCTGACATTTTTATTATTTAATTTGATTGTTTTAAAATGGAATACCATTTATTTGTAAAGAAAACGCTGAATTTTCTTATAAAAAACAGACAATTTAATTTTAACTATTTAAATTGATTTTTTTTTTGCTTTTTGCCATATCAAAAAGCTATAATTTTTCCCAGAATTAGTCGGTTCTGAATCCAATATGTCGGTTTCTAGTAGAAAAATTATTAACTAAAAATTTCTTGGACCAGCTTTCGATCAATTTTTCCCTCGTGCCAAACCTCATAACAAAATCTTTTAAATCTTAAAAAGAAAAAAAGATTACTTTTTAAAAGAGATATTAATGAGTTATTATTTAACTAATTATTTATCGTTTACAAAAACATGATATGGACCACTATCTACAGAGCTTTGATAATTTTGACATATTTGACCAAATTTCCTAAATTTGAACATTTTT
Source organism: Chaoborus trivitattus (assembly GCA_001014815.1). NCBI lineage: Eukaryota > Metazoa > Arthropoda > Insecta > Diptera > Chaoboridae > Chaoborus > Chaoborus trivitattus. The sequence goes on along the minus strand of JXOU01008501.1, from coordinate 13,365 downwards.
GTTAATTTGAATGATTTTCATTGCAAACAAATGTTAGAATATTCTATATAAATGAATGTAATTTAATTTGAGAATATAATTCCAATGTATTTTTCAATATATTTGATCGATAATTTCCCATTTGATTGATCTACATAATGCAGCAAATTGCGGAAAATTTTAAACCAAAAAATAGAAACTGCCTCAATGAAAACCACTAATCCAATTTACTTGAAAAAACCAGTTCAATTTTGTTTATTTTACTCCATTAAACCTTTTATTGAAGTCCACTCAATTAATTAAGGTAATAAATGGGTCAAAAAATGGCTTTTTTGTATGTAAATAGAACAATTTTGATGTTAATATTTTATCGCTAGACGAAAGTTCTCGATTTTTTTTTCAGTTTGTTGAATCAATAAGTAAATGTCAATCTATTTTTTATCGATTTGTCTTTAAGTTGGTATTGGTACAGGCTAGAAATAAAATGGAAAAAATTGCTTTCAACTTGACTTTTTGGCATGTCATATATTTTTCATATTTTCTTTGCAATCTTTTGTTTACATGACCTTAAAATGTGAATGATAATACAATATTTAGAATTCATGTTGCTTTTCTTTTTACCATGTGTATGTGTTTTTGGTTTCATGTCAAAGGGTAATAAATTGGGGGGAACATTTTCTATGTTACTCGGTTATTTTGCTATTGAAAGAGAAATGTTGATTTTATTGTTTCATTGTAGAATAAGACAGTGCAAAATGGGTCAAAAACTGGTCAACAAAATGGTGCGAAAAAATTATAGAATTGGAGAGAGTTGTAAATTTTTATTTAAACAATTTTCTGTACATTTCCTTAAAAATCAGTTTTTTTTGTTATTTAAAAAAAAAAAATGAAAAAATTGAGAATTTAGATGTTTTAATGAAAAACTTTGAAGTTTTTTATAGATGCCTACCATGCCATTTCCTAATTCTGTGATACTGTATAATTGTCAGCAAAAACCCAAAAGAATATAACAAATAAATAATTTTAGAAGATGAATAATTAATTAAGAATAAAACAACCATACTTGTACCAAACAATGTTTATGCCCAAACAATATTGTAATGGTCGTTATTCACATTTTGTCAGCTTATTTTAACATATTTAAGAGAGGTTTTTGTTTTAATTCTGGCTTTTTCAAAATACAACATTCATATGTACAAGTATGGTATAGTATTCAGTTTCTAAAATTACTAGTTTTGGGTGTTTACAGTTTATTAGACTATCGTAAAATTAAGCATTATCGTAGAAAAAGTAGTATAAATATAAAATATTATCTAATAACTTGACAATTTTTGGCCACTAATTTATGATTCTATAACGAAAGGCCGAAAAATTAAAGTCGACAGCAACATTACAGTAAGACGAAAGGAAAAAAGGCTGAAAGTTATATTAGGCTAAAAAATAAGGTCAAAATGGCAAACTGGGTCTTCGTTCGAACTTGCTTCGGCTCTTCTGCTATTTTCAGCCTGAGTATTCGGTCTTTCGAGTCATTCGGTCATTTTATTTTGACCAATTTTTCCTTTCGAGTTTTGGCCTAATGGTAAAATGCCCTACCCTACTGTGGCAATAGCGGATCACTACCCTCGTGCATGGGTGTAGAAAAAGCAAGAGAAAAATTAAAGTAACTTCTAGATAGGTAGTTGCAATGAAAAAATTTCTGCTTCAGTGTAAATCACATGAAAAAGGCAACCGTCGAAATTTTAGAAATTTATTTAATAGTTTTTTTTTTTTTTGAAAAAAGACGTAACTTAACTTTGTGGATGATCCCTAACTTTGTGTTATATACAATTATTATTAATATTCTCCTCTTATGAAATCTACAACTGCTAAATAAACTGAAGTTTCACTGAAATTGCAACATTGTGAAAATTATGATTTTCGTTGCTCTTTTGATGAGTTGCTGATTTGATGAGCTGCAATTATCAAGAGGCTTCTGTATAACAAAAAGTTATTTGAAATCTAAAAGCTTTTGATAACAAGAGACTAAAATAAGAAAAAATGTTTACAGAAGGGTAAACTACTAAAATAAAGCTGACATTTTTTTCCGATAACTGCTCCATAGATGTCTCCAAAGCTCGCCATGCTCGTCAGTCATCGACGATTTTTTTTTCGCTAGACGTGGGAATCTAACCCGCGCCCTAGCCCTAGAGCATGATATTCTGCGACTCTACCACCCGTCCCAAGGGACTCATTCTATGAAAAAACCATTGATTCACATTTTACAAAAAAAAAATCCTAGTCAAAAACAAGAATTTAAAAATTTTTACCGAAAACTGTTCACCTTGATTAAAAAAATAATTTTCCTGAAAAAAATTGCAAGTAAATGTCCCAAAGCTATTTAAAAAAAAGTCGACTATTAAAATGCAAAAAAAACAGCTTAAAAATAATATAAATTATAAAAATAAACAATTAAAATTTTTAAAGGGTTTTTTTTTATAGATTAAGATTGTTGAAAATATTAAACAAAATATTGAAAACTGAAAAAAAAATTAAAATGTCAGAATTGTTTTGAAAAATTATTTGAAACAAATATTAAAATTTTTGACAATTATATTTTTACAGGTCAAAATTTTTTGACTAAAATTGAAAAAATATGAAAAAATATGTATTCTAAAAAAAATCTAAGATTTGACTGAAGGGGGGCTCTTTTTTTAAGCTACTGTTGAAATGTTTTTTTTTGAATTATCAAAAGCTCTAGAAAAGTTTGACGTTCTTGAAATTTAGAAAAAAATTAAATATAATTAAACATGTTATCAAATGTTACAATTTGTTTAATCAAGAAAAGCTTTATTGTTTCATATAAATGAAAAAAAGTCGAAAATTAAAATCATTGATAATAATTAATTCTTCTTCAATGAACAAAATTTCCCGGTTTTCATTATTCAAGCGTCGGTTTTTCCATTTTCTTTCATTTGTGCCATTCATGTGTATGAATAATCATCATCATGAATTATGATTAACTGTGTATATATGTCTATGTCATGAAACAAAAGAAGAAGGAAAAGTTGTGCTTTTTGATGCATAATTGTGTAAAATTTTCATAGTCATCATAATTTTGTAGCACTTGACATATTTAGAACGCCTGAATGGCATAATCTTTTGATAAAAAAACGACGATGAGGAAACGTGGAAAAAGAGGCTCAAGCAGAATTTCTGTTTGAAAGAGATAAGATACATCAGAGCTCAAGAGTAGAAGCCAGTAATAATGAAGTTCTCTTTAATCGAATAATTGCATCTATTGCAATTTTCAATTATTATAGATCTGAAGTGTTATTTTATGCTGCAAAACTTGCAGTATATTTCTATATTTTGCTTTTTGCCATAGCGATAGCAAAAAGCTATTATATATCCTTCCAAAAGTGACTTTTAGAACGGAGTGTACCCCATCATCCCCTGGAAGCTGTCTGTCTGTACGCTTGTCCGTCATAATCCGAATTATTTTGTCGCCACGCCCAAGGTCATCCAATTGTCTTCAAATACTCAAGGATAATGGATCTTATAAAGGAATATAGAGATGATGTAAAAACCAGTTAATATACAATAGGCAGACTTTCCTATTAAATCAATGCTCTGCCTTTAATAATACAGTGAGTACTCGAATTTGTACGATGGAAATGTCACTTTCACCGTACAAAATCGAGTATTCGAACAAAATCGAGTGCATTGGCCAATTCAATATTTCAGCCAAAATACTTAATAAAAATAAGAAATATTCTATAGATTTTTCAATATTATTAATAATGCATTAGGACAAATTAAAAATTTTATCATTTTTGCAGTAATATTGAAGAAAATGAATAAAACATTTTTCTTCGAAATCTGAGGTTATGTTGGCATTTTACTCTTTGTACGCAANATTTTTAAACAATTTAATATTTATTTTCAATATTTTATTAATCTTTTCTTTTTCTTCTATTTTTAGGACATTGCAGCATACATCAAAAAGGAATTTGACAAAAAATACAACCCAACCTGGCATTGTATCGTCGGTAGGAACTTTGGATCATATGTCACACATGAAACCCGTCACTTTATCTATTTCTACTTAGGCCAAGTTGCCATATTATTATTTAAGAGCGGTTAATTAATTTTACAAATGATTTCTTTCTTATCCAAATTTTTATCGAAGATAATGAAGAGTTTATTATTTTGATTCTAAATTAAATCAAATATTGATTTATATGAACAACAAAAACAAAAAATAACTAAAAAAATGAACTTAACTAATAACACAAGAAAAACAAAACAAACAAAAATTTGCTGGCTAAATTTAATGTGAATTATACTAAAAATTAATTCAAATTATATTTTTTATCAATTCAATCTCGATCTGAATTATTATTATTAATTAATTGAATAATAAAAAAATATGTATTAATTCAAAGCATCCTTTTTCATCCATTTACAATTAAAATAAATAATAATAACATAATGATAATTTAAAAAAAAATTAATAAATGAATTTACAAAAAAAAAGATGTAAAATTTTAAAGAAGTAAAAGAAAAATAAAAAAAAAAATACTACAAAACTCAAACAAACAATGAAAAAAATCAGTATTTTGTGTATGAAAAGTTATCATAATATTTTTTAAAATGCAAGGGGTGAGTCAATTTTAGACAGCCTAGCCTATGGAAAAGGGAAAGTAATCAGTCTACTGTTTTAACCACCTTCAAAGTTGCCTTCAAATTTGTTTGTGGCAATTCTGTATAGATTTCAAAATAGGTCTCAAGGATGCCGACGTCAAGGTCCTATTGCTATGAAGCTTTGATGGGGAGTGATGAGCGAATGAGATGTCTTAAGATGTTAAATATTAGACTTGGTGATAAAAATCTCTGAACTATATAATTTGAATTTCTTGAAAACGAGCAAAACTCTTTGGTATCATAAAAATTCTTGAACTTTTTTTATACGAAAATATGTTAAAAAATAACGAAAGCTTTAGCACCTCACCTACAGCGTTACTTTATAATGGACTTTATAAAATAACGCTAGTAACGCGGGCAGTGCATCAAACATCCAGCGCTATAAAATAACCAATATTTTGTATGTTTTTGAGAAATTTCATTGATGTTAAGTCATCAGACAAATGATAATTTTACTCGAGAAGTAGCGTGTAATTTTTTTTTTTAAATATAAAATATTTCCACTTCCAGAAAAGCCTATGATTGAAACATTACCATTCATATATGACGTCACACAAAAATGCACTTTTTGAACCCCACCCTCCTATTGTTTTTTTAACCCCCTTTCTTTATAATTACGACACGCTCAACGTAGACCCCCATGTAAAAAAAATATGAAGATTTTTCGATCAAAATCTGAGCTACGATGAATGTCAATCCTAGTTTCAAAGTATTTTTCTGTAAATTTTATCTAGAAATGGCCTCATTTTATTGAATTTTTCTTGTTAAACGTAAATTTTAGGATTATNCCTCATTTTATTGAATTTTTCTTGTTGTTAAACGTAAATTTTAGGATTATTTTGTAACGTCACGGTATAGCCTACACTCCCCCTCCCTTCTGCGTCACAGACCGTTACGCTTCATTAAACCCCCTCCCCTAGGAGCCTGACGTAATTCATGCACAATCCCTTATATAAGGACTAAATCTGGGTCACTATGTTTAGGCCGATCTCTAAAAGCCCAAAATTGTATGGAATGTTCTATATGGTTGGATGAATAAAGGCAAAATATGAAAAAAGCATATGACTTGTTTTTCGGCTCAAAAATCAATAGAAATAACCTTTATTCAAAACTGGGAATTTTGGTTCAAAATTCAGTTTGACCTTTCAAAATTTCGGCTTTTTATCATTCGAGCTGAGTTTACGTCGGCCTGAGTTTCGACTTTTTGTTATACTCCTGCTAAAATACAAAAAAATATTCGTCTGACAAAATTTCTCGCAAAAGTTTATTCGGAGTATGAGGGGTAGTGTTACCTGCCATAACGTTTGAAATTGTCGTAAAAATTCTTGAAAAGTAAGTAAAATTTATTGAGGGAGTATTCCCTGTTCACGAATTGCCTCCTTCATGTAAAATTAAATGAGGTACATACCATAGTCGTATCAAAGAATAAGGTATGCTTTAAGAATGTGGAAATTGTCGTTATTGTACGATATACGGTATTGTATGTTTAAAATCAAACTTTTCTTGGAAAACTTAAACAAATTCTTATTTATTTATAAGATATAAAAAAAAATTGGGCACCAATGTTTCGAAAATTGACCATAATAAGCTTAAAAAAGGCAAAAATTACATTGCNCGCCATTACACATTGCTTGGTACTTGTATGGTATGCATAAATTCTTGTTTAAGAATATTTTTGAAAATACTATGAATCTTAGAAAAAAAAAGGCTTTTTTAGAAGTCTAGAAATTCAATATGATTTTGAAAGCATGACGANTTTGAAATCATGACGATTTTGTGATCAGTCAGGGAGGGGGTAAAAAAAAACATGTCAAGGGGTAAATCAATGAATGCTATATTTCTCAAAGGACGTCAAAAGACAACAAAATTGTTAAAATGACGTCAAAACGACGGCAAAATTTATCATGCAATCAATGATTCACCCCTTGAAGCATATACTGAATCATCTCTTATTTTAAATGACGATTTTTTTGTTAAATATAAACTTTATTTTCCAAATCTTCAGATAGTTATATTGTTTTTTTCAAAAATTTGTTCAATTTTTATAAATAAACGATTATTAAAGACTTTGTGAACTTTCATTTATTTTTTGACAAAATAGGAAAAAATAAAGTTTTTCGACAAATTTTCTGTCAAAATTATCTTTTTTCAATTTATCTTTCAAACTTTTCAATTTTTTCTACTTATAAAAATTCTTGTTTATATTTTCAGAGATTTTTCCTGGGATTTTTTCAAATACCAGAAAAAGTTTAACAAAAAGCCTTTAAATAAGAAAACAAAATAAGAAATCCTTATGAATTAAAAACTTTTGAATGTCACATAAACGATTAGACATGTCCCTTGCATTGTAAAATCCTCATCAAAACTGAATTAACGTGATGTGATGTTTTATTTTTAATATTTAGTCCGTTTTTGATTTAATCTCGTGAAATGAAGAAAATATATTAAATGTAATAGAAGAAGGTCGGCTGTCAATATTTTGTATGTATATAAATGAGAAAAAATGTGTAATAATACCTCGGTATCAAATTTAAAATTTATTTGACGTGTGACGATGTATTTTTTTTTTGTAATGAATAATGAGAATTTTATCCATAAAATAACTCAAATTCCACACAAAAAAGAAAAATCGTATAATCTATTGATGGAAAATCCTGCCAATTTTAAACAGTACGAGATGAAATTGATGTTTAAAAATCAAAATAATTGGATTCAATGCTTTTATTTGATTAAATTGGCCACATTTTCTACTATTTTGTGGGAAAATGATCAATTTTTATGAAATTTTGTCCTTGAATTTTTGGATTGGCTAAATATTTATAGGATACGAAGAAATTAATTGGAAAATTTTGTAAGCAACAAAAAAATTGATCGACTTATTTACTGAAAACGATGCTTTCAAATGGAAAAATGTAAAAAGGAGCAATAATTGATTGAAATATATTTTCAAAAATTAACTTAAGCTTTTAAGAGAGAAAGTATGATGCTATTCGATGATTCTCAGTTCGCAAAATTGAAAAAACGGTTTCTATAGGGGCAGTTCAGTCCAAAACCTAAATACTATTCATTCTAGGCTTTAATGCCTTAGAATCTAATAAAGATAAAGAAAAAGACAATTTTTTCCGAAAAAATAAGGATTTCCCCCCCCCCAAAATTCACATGTTTCTCCTACCTGGGAATTATGGAGCGTAAAAAAGATTTTTTTTAGAAAAAACCGAGAAATTCTGTGGAAAAACCAGATTTCTGGAGAAAAATTTTCTGAAGACATAAAAATTGTTGTCTGGCTGAAAGTGACTTTTGCGAGGACAACGTGAAATAAATAAATGTTTATAAAATCAGAGTACAGTGATATTCGTATATAGAAACTTTTAGTTGCCATCAGAGCTTCACTACATGACAACTGATTACAAATGGTCCTCACCAGTAATTAGTAAGTTGTAATTAAAAATTTTTCTCATTTTTAGATACCCGATAGCAAAGTTTTTGACCAAAAACTTAGACCAGCCATCTGCAGCAGAATTTTCTGAAAAACAAATTCTTGTAGTTCAATTTGAAAGGGATTAATTAGTTGGTTCTACGTTTTTCCTATGTTTCTTTATTGTAAATTTGGGTGCTAACGCTAATGGTCAATAAATGAAAAATTAAATAGTGTGAATAAAGGAGATGTTTAAAAAAACATAGAAAAACATCGAAATTACAGTTTTATTTATTAAAATGCAAAAATTACTTTTGAATTAAATGACCATGTGCTCCACTCTTTAATAGCAAAACCACTAATTTACTATAAAAAAAATATAAAAATTCTATTAAGTCCATATATTACGTCACGCAATAAATGCACTTTTTTGACCCCCTCCCCCCTTGTGTCACACAAGCGTCATGTTTGCCAAACCCCCTCCCCCATAATCACGTCACGCTCAATGCCTATACACCCCATGTAAAAAATATTTATCCAATTTTTGGACCCAAATTTGAGCTACGATCCTTAGTTCAAAAGTATTTTTCTGTAAACTTTTAAGCTGTATCCTAGAAATGGTTCAGTTT
>JXOU01008453.1:4085-22652 GCA_001014815.1 Chaoborus trivitattus | reverse complement strand
TAATGCTAAAATAGAATAATCACTGTAATTAATAACAATTATAGCAAAATATGAACCATTGTTTATAAAAATTTAGCCAGGTGTGTTGTATTTGTACCGAGAATTTGGCGTTAATACACTCGTCAAAAAAAACAAGGATAATATGGATACGCCTTTAATCTGTAACTCTAATTTCAGATAAATATTAATCAGATATCCACTATGACTGTCAAGTAGTACCACAATTTTTGACCTGCAGTGTAATTTTGTTAATATCACCCTATTTATTTAAATACACATAAACATATTTAAGTGCTTTTTACATTTTTTTTAGATAAAATTATTCTAACTATATATAGATTTATATAAATTTACTGATGAGTATTCTTATCAATGCGTTTATGTATATTGTAGTATGTTTAGTATATATTACAGTCAAGTACGGAAAAAATATACCCACAGACTGTATAAAGTTTTTTCAATTCAGTATTTCTTATAAAAGTTAAGATTTTTGCAAGCAAACAATTGGATAAGATACCTTAGCAGGTGGTTTCAAGTAATGATTCTGCAATTGTCTTCTTATTAGGAGTCTGCTTTGATACAATTGGTGCTGCCCCCTGTTGGTCTTTGTGGATAGAATCGTTTAGAAAACTAGGGGTGTATGATGATGCATATTTGCTTTGTTCGCTGAGTCGCCTTATGTTGAGCGGCAGTTCATCGTCTTTTGGCGTGGGAACGGTCGAAAAACTATGACGTGGCTGCAACGAATTGGTATTTGGGTGTAAAACTGTCAGTGAATTGGTCAATGGTTTTGTTTTCTCACATTTTGCAACAGTTACGTCGCAGCATGTACACTTGGCACCGTTAATATTCAAACTGCTCGCTACTTTTTCAAAATCAGACGATGTTTGAGTCTCGTTGGCAAACAATTCGGTGTAAAATGAAGGCGATTTTGAACGCTGCAACTTTGGTCGGGTAACTTTTTTTCTCAATTTATCATCGCTCATTGTTCCGGGTAAGGTTAAATTTTTTTCAATTCGACTTTGTGAAGAATTTAACGATTTTGCCTGATGTTTCAGCTTTTTTTGACTATTTTCATTCAAATTTGAGCTTGATCGCCAAATCCATGGATCATCTGTTTCTTTGGCTACTTCCAAATTCAACTTGCTGAAAGATTTTGCATCCATTTTTTTGAATTGCTCCCTTTTGATAACAGGCAAAGGCGAATTTGTGTTCATTTTGGTCCATGGATCTGATGGTACATACACTAAACAACTAGTGCTTCTATTATTAGAGTTTGTTTTTGCAATATCGTCCAATTTAAACGAGCCAAACTCAAAAATATTTGAGGATATGGCAAGCTTTTTCTCTGATTTAGGCTCATCTACAATCGGCTTGACCTCGTCAAATTCTTCATTAGGCGACAATTTAACTGAAATTATGTCGTTTTCATCTGAAACCATTATAGAATGTTGATTTTTAACCGGATTTCTTGGACTCAAGCTTTTTGTAGTTCTTAAAGGCCGTTGCGGTTTCGTATCACCCAGCGAATTTGACTTTTCCAATACACGTTCAGATTTTGCGGGACTTTCTCTCTTGGGACTGGTGGCCGCATTCCTCATATTCGAATTTATGCTCAACGTTGACAATCTTTTATAATGATTCTCTGTTTTTGGGCTAAAAGCAGTTTCTGGAATTTCAATTTTTCCATCTGTTTTTGGACTTTTTAGCTCATAAGTGCCTGCTTTAAGTGGGCTCGATTTGGGACTAGTTGAAGCATCCTTGTACTTAGAGGAATTTTGCTTTTTCTGCTGTGTCGAATTTGGTGTTGGATTCGGAGATGTACATTTTTTGCACGAATTTGGGCTGAAAGTACCGCAAATACATTTTAAAATTTTTGGTGAATCGAGGGCCAAATTTTCTGTGCTATTTTGACCTTTCTTGTGTTGAGTTGCAGCATATGCTGTCAACTTGCTGTTCAAGTTTGGATGATGATGATGCCGTAAATTCCTTGTTTTACTGGAGGATGAATTACAGCTACAGGTGTGCGATGACGCACTTGGTCCTGAAGCCGAATGCTATAATAATTTTTCGGTCGTCGTACTATTGGCTGTAACTGTACTTGATATTTTTGGAATATCTGATGATGCACCTATAAGCAAATAAGAATTAGAAACAAAGTTGAATCCAAAATTTAAATAATTTTGAGTTTAAAAATTTTAGAGGTAAAGTATGCCGTTATTTGAGGTCTTAGTGGTCGTGCAGATTCAAATTTCATCATGGACAAAGAAAGTTTTAATTACTATATCATCAGGAGGATTTTGAGTTAGCATAAAATTCCCAAGCTAATGAAAAAATAAGGGGATGTACATTAGTTATGTAACGCGAATAATGATTTTTTTCAAAATTCCTTGATTTTGCTACTTTGAATTGATATTTCATCCAAAATTTAAATAATTTTGAGTTTGAACATTTTAGAGATAAAGTATGCCGTTATTTGAGGTCTTAGTGGTCGTGCAGATTCAAATTTCATCATGGACAAAGAAAGTTCTTGTTACTATATCATCAGGAAGATTTTGAGTTAGATTTTTTTCAAAATTCCTTGATTTTGCTACTTTGAATTGATATTTCATGAGACAAAATAAGTCTGCCAAAACTTCAATATTTTTCTTCAAATACTTAGTTACTCTTCTTTCACTCATCAATTCAGCCCTACCCCATTTGGTTAAAAAATCAAAAATCCAAAAATATGAAAATTAGAACGAAAAAGGGAAATTTATTGTCACTCCCTTTTTTTTGGCAAATTTTTAATTATAGTGAAGCTATGTTACGATTCATTAGCTTTGTATGCATTACATGATTGAAAACAAATAGTTCCACCTACTAATATTGTTAAAAAAAAAACAAAATCACATATGTATAGTGGAAGCTTTTATAAAAAAAATCTAATGTAGTTTTTTAACATTATTTCTACCACAAGCAAGACTATAAAACCTAATAATAGGAGTAACTATAAAAAAAAGAGAAAATTTACAGGGAAATGCTTCAAAATAGATAAATTGAATTTGCAGCCTTTTTTATTCGGTCATTTGGATTTTCGGCCGCTGACGATTTTCGGCTTCTTGGCATTCGGTCAAATGTTAAAATGGTGTCTGAAACATGGTCAAACTAATTTTATCGACGAACAAACAACTATTTGATCATGTCGTGATCAGTGGAGAGTTCATATACCTGCACCTAGGGGACTCTCCGTACTGAAGGACAGATTAAAAAAATATTTACAGTGTTTTAAATGTCTAAAAATAAATTTTCATAAATCTCGAAAATTTGACAATGTTTAAATCAAATTTTTGTTTACATCAAGCTCGCAAAATGGCACCAATTTTGTTGAAAAATGTGTGAAAAAGTATCACTTTATTTGTTGTATTTCTTAAATAAATATTAAAAATATTCAATTATTCCTGAAAATAGTGCTAAATGTTTTAATTTTGTTTTTGGTACTATACAAAAAATCACAAACTGTCATTAACAATTTTTTAATGTTTTTAAAAATAGTACAAAGTTATGGCAAAGTACGAAATTAGAGAACATCACGGTATATGATCGGTTATAAAAGTTTTCCTATGCCAAAACAGCGAGTTTTATCTAATTAATAAATATCGATATAGAAAAAAACGCTTTTCANTTGTTTACATCAAGCTCGCAAAATGGCACCAATTTTGTTGAAAAATGTGTGAAAAAGTATCACTTTATTTGTTGTATTTCTTAAATAAATATTAAAAATATTCAATTATTCCTGAAAATAGTGCTAAATGTTTTAATTTTGTTTTTGGTACTATACAAAAAATCACAAACTGTCATTAACAATTTTTTAATGTTTTTAAAAATAGTACAAAGTTATGGCAAAGTACGAAATTAGAGAACATCACGGTATATGATCGGTTATAAAAGTTTTCCTATGCCAAAACAGCGAGTTTTATCTAATTATTGTGGGGTTTCATAAAAATATTGTTCTAGACAAATTGCCAAGTTTGATAAAGAAGAAGACTAAAGAAGACTTTAATTTCAAAAACAGTCCAAAAAACAATAAAAGTGAAAGTACGCCGCTGTTATTGAACCCTCATATCCTAGCTTGGTGTAATTATTTTCTAGTCTTATCTGCAAAATAATCTTGAAGATTAGTTGATCGAATAGAAATTATATTACGAGAATCATCTGACGGACAGACATTACTAGGATCTTAACTAGCCCCAACAATTCATTTTTAATAACATATTCACTCACCAGATTCTGCTGTTATTGTGGTTTTTGCTCCCTTCCTTGGACTTTTACTGGTTCCTCCAGGAGCGTTCTTTAACTGTCAGTTAACTAGTTCCACAGAGACGAATTTCTTTAGGCGATCTAAATACTGATTATACAATTCGACATCGTTGTGACCAGCACCCTAAAAATTAAATTTAACTATTAATATAAAACTGTGTACGTAATTGCGTTCGAATTTACCTCCACCCAAAGTGGTTCAACTGGTTTCTGACACTTTTCATAAATGCTAAGTCCATGTGAGAAGTCAATGACCTCATCTTCTGTCCCATGAATGACTAACACTGGTGACGTAATTTTAGATACTTTGTCAATGCTTGGAAAAACGTCAAAAAACCATGTTCTTTTTGTGTTTGGAAATGCTACTCTCATTCCACTCATTAACGGTGAATGTAAAATAACTGCACCAACTTCAAATCTACTGGCTAAATCAACCGTAGGTACTGTTCCTATACTCTGGCCATAAAGTATAATATTTTCAGGGCTGACTCCATATCTGGTCCTCAGTGAATGCCAAGCAGCCTCAATGTCTGCGTACAGATTCTTCTCTGATGGTTTTCCAGCACTCATTCCGTAGCCAGAGTAATCGTAACTGAATATATTACAATTAATCCTAGATCCTAAACCTAAATAGAAGCTACTCATTTGTCCCAAGTCTACGGCATTTCCGTGTGAAAATAAGAGCGTATATCGAGCATTTGGTGTACATTTTACATAAATGCATGACAATCGATTCCCTCGGGATGTCCTGGTAAAAAATCCTTCAACGTTTTCTTTTTCTCGTTCTGGGTATGGCCATTCTGCTCTTTCATGAAATGTTAATTGAAATTTCGATTTACTTTCATCTAATGGTGTTAGTGTATAAGTTGGCTCCGGTGGCAAGAAGGCCAATTTGGCAGCTATGTGTCCTGGGAATGGTGGACAACAGAATAGGCAGCACAATTCACTAAAACTAAAAGGATAAGAATGTGAATTCCTATGATAATGATAACAAAGACCAGACAAAGGAACCCGTTTTCCAAAACTAATTAATCATTTTTTGTTAATTGAAGTGCAAAAACTGTTTTCACCTGTTTCTTTATCGTATATCAAAAACAAATGGCATTGGAAAGATAATAAAATATTGAATTTAATTATTGTGCAAAAGAAATGATACACAGACATAAAAAATAATCAAGTAGACATAAAATTGATTAAAAATCCAACAACGTAAATATAATTGCGATTCTCACCTTAATCCGTTCATTTTTCACTAGAATTTTAATTTAATGGTAAACTTAAGCACCAATTTTAATCATTTATCGAAACAATGATACTTTTGCTTATCGGAAAAACTGATGAGATGAAGAATATTTTTTCCGCAGCAGTCTCCTTTTTGTTTTTTTTTTCTTTTTCCTTTGATATAACAGTTTCAAAAAACTATTATACTTAAATGTCAAATTTGGCATTTCAAAAACTAGTGTTGTCATCATCACTCTAAAAAAATATGATATAAAATAATTTCGCTGTATTAATTTTTTCTGGAAATCGATTTTCAGCAGTACAGTTATACCTCCGATTTTAGCAACAGATCGAAAGAGCAAAAAATTGACTGTTTTTGCAACGTTGCTCTTCTAGGAAACTTAAAAATCATAATTTTTAGAGGTTTCTTGAATTTTTTCTAGTTTTTTTTTGTTGAAGTAGATTCATCAATGAAAAATATAAATAATTTTAACCACTCTGATAGGCGTTGGTTAAAATCAAAGATAACTCTTTATATTTTACTGTCGATTAAACATCCCAAATTGCTTGACAACATGCTTTTTGTGTTCAAAACTGTTAACTTTTCAAAAAACAATGCAATAAAAGAAAAAAATAATAATTTTTTCATGTGATTTACACTGTATGAACAACATTTTTTTTGCTAAAATCAGAGGTTACTGTATTTTGTGCTGGTATATATATGATGTTGTATGTATATGGTCTAATTTTATGTAATAGTTTTATATTATTAATAAAGAAATGAAATTTACTAGTAAAAACTGAATTTTATAACATAATAAAAATTTAAAATTGAGGCAATTTTTAAAAATAAAAAAAAAGGGAAATCTACAATAGTTTGATCTAAAATACTAGCCTCAGAAAAAAGTGGACCAACATTTTGTCCTAGTTTTCCATGTAAAATTAAATATTGGTCTTTATTCGTTTTTGTGGCGTTAAAAACGTTTCCCCTTTTATTTTCAAGCTTCAGAAATAACAGATTAAAATTTGGATCATTACATTTCACGATTTTGAGATGGATAATTTAAGTTTTATATTTTTAGAATACTGAAAAATCCCTAATTCTATTATTTATGAACAAAATGTAGTATAATTATAAAGTTTTGTAATTCATATTTTTGTGTTAACGCCAACTTGGTTTCAAGATTTTTAATCGATTGATTTCAGATTTTCTAAGTGCATGTTACTAAACTTTTTTCATGAAGGGGCAGCATTGTTTTGTTTACAAAATATTCGAGAAATTTTTACCCAATATCATCTGTAAATTTGTAAATTTTGAATTGTAAAAATGAAAATAGTTTACATTGATGAAGATCCAAATACCGAGGATCAGTTCTTTTGTCCGAAATGTGCAGAAATAAATAAGCAAAATAATGTTCGGTACATGTACATCAACCTTGATGAAGCGATTTTCAAATGTGAAGGAATGGATTGCATGTTTCCATACAGAAATTTCAAATTCAAGAACTATAAGAATAATACAGTATATCGGTACGTAAATGAACAGGTAGAAGAATGTCCCGATATAAGTACATTGGAATATAATATGGAATTACTTAGTGCAACAGATTCAACATTGGAAAACTTAATTTTGGAAACATCGTGTGATTTAGATCTTCTGAAAACAGTTGAAAACAGTTCACCAGCATTAGATGAAGACTTCCTGAATGATTTTCTAAATAAAATAGGTTCAGATACTATTGAAGCAAATTACACAGAACCACAGGAAATTTTACGAAAAAGTCGGAAGCTTCTGGAGTCAGCTAAAAATGCCCATATCTTTAAAATCCCACCGTTACCTGGGCTAGGTCTTAGTCCAAAAAAGAAGAGAAGAAATGGAAGAAAGAATAAAAAGTCATCACCAAGTAAGAAGGGTGGGGAAATGATACCAAAGTATGAAAAAGTTAGGCCGTTAAATCTAGTTAAAGAAATAAGTCTGCTGAGAAGTAAGGAGCATCAAACAGATGAAGAAAGGGGTGCAAAAGCTGAACAAATCAAACGTTTTATGAATTTCATTGATAGATCTTTGGAAAAGGGAAGAGATATTATTGAAAACCCTCAAGTCAAGCGGCCTAAGAAAAACCGTATTATGTTACCCAAAAAACCTATTTTTAAAGAAGTAGAAGCCCCTATTGTAGATACACCTTTTATGGAGCGATTGCCAGATTTATTTTAAAATAATGATAGGAAAGGTATAATTTAAGGTTTTTGTGCTTGTCCTATACCTATATTTGTATATAATATAAAAAAAAAAAATTTTTCATAATCACAATTGCAATAAATTAATTCATTTATTCAAAATATGTATAGCCAAATTTTTAGCCNAAAAAAAAATTTTTTCATAATCACAATTGCAATAAATTAATTCATTTATTCAAAATATGTATAGCCAAATTTTTAGCCGTTCATCACTATTTATGATTCATAGCTTCCTTGACGCTTTCTGGTAGCTTGTCAATAATTTCTTGATGACTAATTCCTCTGGCTGTACCCAAAATACCAGCTGTATTTGGGAATTGAACATTCTTGCCATACAAATAGTGTCGGCCCAAAATATCAGTCAAAGAACCCCCGCAAGCCTCTAAAACGGCTTCAGGAGCGCAAGTGTCCCATTTCTTACAACCAGCGCTAGCAAACACATAAGCGTGTGCATTCCCTTCAATCAGCTGAAGAACCTTAAAACCAGCCCCACCAACTTTTAGTACTTCGTCTGGTTTTAAAGCCTCTAAAGCTGCTTGAACAATAGAATTGGAATGTGATCGAGTCGTAGTAACAATAAATTTGTCTTTTGGTGGTTCCTTGATTTCAAATCCCCCAACACCGCACCCCTTGATACCCCAAATGGTGCGTCCTAATTCTCCTGTTGAAGACTCAAAATACGGCTGACGGAAAAATAAATAAGATAACTATATGGTTGGGTTCTTTAATGTTAACGTATTAATAAATACTTACTTGGTGAATTACGCCTCCAACTGCATGATCATTCACAGAAATACCAATTAATACTGTAACACGTTCCAAAAAGCCTTGAGTGTATTCTCCGGTACCGTCTAACGGGTCTACCCAGATTACAATGTCAGATTCGGTGATATTTTCGAAATTTACCGGACATTTTGTAGATTTTACGAAGTCCATATTTTGATCGGTGATCAGAAAGTCGTCAGGAATGTTGGATAGGTCACTTTTACCTTCTTCTCCAATTATTGTCACATTTGGAAATTGCCTGCTAAGTGAGGCAATAATGCATCGTTGGGCAGACCTGTCTGCTTCCGTTTGAGGGTCGTCGATTCCCTGTGAAAATCAAACATCAGCCGAAATGTTTTTTTTTATCAAACAGTTATGTTAAATCAATATTTTGACTTACCTTTTCAACAATTCCTAGATTTCCTGCACTCATTACATCACGAATTATTTTTCCAGCCCGGTTTGCTATTGAAATTGAAGATGCAACTATTCTAGTAAGCAACGGATATGTCTGTGCCATTTTTGAGCTGATAACTAAATTTATTCTGTTTTTCTGATGGGCTATAATAATTAAACACAAAACAACTATTATTATTAATATAGGGTCACATACCCTATAATGTCTAATAAAGAATTTATGACAATTTTCTTCGGGATACGATTCTAAAAGAGTGTTTGTAGCTTTTAATCTAGATTAGTTTTTGGTGTATTTAAGGTTACTAAAAATTTAAGTAAAACACATGATTTTTGCTCAATGTATATTGTGTAATTATTTAAGATTCTACCCTATTTTATGTCATGATTTTCAATAACTGTACAAATATGGTCCCATGACTTTTTCAATGGAATTCTTTTTAAGCTTATAAAAGATAAAACTTGATCAGCCACTGTCAGTACAATCGACCATTAAAAATGTTTTACCTCTAGGGTCATTACTATAGTTTCACTATGAAAATATCGTTCGGTTATTTTTATATCAAATGTAAAAATGGACTTTTAAAATTAATTATCTCCAAACTGTCCATGTAATTCTATTATACCTACCTTTTGGCCAGTTTTGAGGAATATTGAATCAAAACTACTCCCGGTTTCGTGTTAACAATTTTTCCGGAAAGACTGACGTACGGACGGACCGACAGCTTTTTGATCAGGATGCGATTATCGGTGGAGAAAACATATTTCCACTCCTGAGGGACGCTCCTTTCTGAAAGTGAGTTTTCGAGTTTACTTTATTCTTTATAGCTTTTAACTTGACCGTAAGTTTTCATATTTTGGTAAAGTGTTACTATTGACCTATATTGACCACAATTCTACAAAATTTCGCAATCTTTAGAATTATTTTTTTCTGGGTAGTAGTTTAGTACCATTTATGGACTAGTCGTTTCTAGACGCAAAAATTTGGGTAAAACCAGACAAATGTTAACATCTTGGGATGTAAATGGGGATTTAAAATTAAAATTGAAATACATCGAGTACATATACTGACTGTACCTTCCTGGCTGCCAGATCAAAGAACTATTCTCGTAATTGATTATATTTGTATTTATATACTTTCCTTCAACCTCGGATGATAATATAAATTGAAAGCAAATAGCAAATCAACCTTTGCCCATTGCCAGACAGATCATTCAATTTCTCTTAACAATTTCACGATAAAAGTTCATTTTTGTTTATTTTTTGTTTTAATTTGTGCTAAAAATGTCTCGTGTTCTTGTTGGCGTGAAAAGAGTGATCGACTATGCTGTCAAGGTAAGTAAAAAGCTATATGGAGAGTACAAATGATAACCTCGCTTATATAATCTCATCCCCTTATTATATACTTCCAGATTCGTGTTAAGCCAGATAAAACTGGGGTTGTGACTGAGGGTGTTAAGCATTCGATGAATCCATTCGACGAAATTGCCGTCGAAGAGGCTGTTAAAATGAAGGAAAAGAAAATAGCCAAGGAAATTATCGCCGTTTCAATTGGGCCTGCACAATCTCAAGAAGTCATCCGTACAGCTTTAGCTATGGGTGTAGATCGTGGAATTCACGTTGAAGTAGCTGGCAAAGATTATGAGCTACTGCAACCTATTCACATTTCAAAGATTTTGGCCAAAATTGCACAAGACGAAAAAGCGGACATGATAATTGTTGGCAAACAGGCAATTGATGACGATTCTAATCAAACTGCTCAAATGACTGCCGCTGTTTTGGATTGGCCCCAAGGAACATTTGCTTCGAAAATTGAAAAGACTGGAGATGGACTTACGATTACAAGAGAAATTGATGGAGGATTGCAAACGATCAAGACTACACTTCCAGCAGTTCTGAGTGCGGATCTTCGTTTGAACACGCC
Source organism: Chaoborus trivitattus (assembly GCA_001014815.1). Classification (NCBI taxonomy): domain Eukaryota; kingdom Metazoa; phylum Arthropoda; class Insecta; order Diptera; family Chaoboridae; genus Chaoborus; species Chaoborus trivitattus. The sequence goes on along the minus strand of JXOU01008453.1, from coordinate 11,791 downwards.
TAGATATGCTACATTGCCAAATATTATGGTAAAGCTTCTTATATGATAAATTAAACAATCGATAGCCTGATTTAAAGGTTGCATGATTTTGTATACGCTTTTAGAACTTAATATAGGAGACTGTTCATTAATTACGTGAATCACTATATGGAAAAGAGGGTATTCTTAGGGTCAATCACCCTATAAAGGATGGGAATTTTTACAAAACTCATTTTTGAGCAAAATTGCACCTAGTGTTATTTCATAGCTATTTAATCATTCCTTCAATTATAAAATAAAAATACATTGTTTTTCGTCATTAAAAAAAGTTTACTATGTATTTCGAATCGATTCGAAATAGTAAAGCANAAAGAGCTCATAATATGAGCTTCTTTGTAAAAAAATACATTGTTTTTCGTCATTAAAAAAAGTTTACTATGTATTTCGAATCGATTCGAAATAGTAAAGCATGAGATACATTAATATTTCGAATCGATCACTGTATGTTTTTCGCATACAATTGAGATATGTACATACTTTGAAAATATTTTTTTAGGGTCGTTCATTAAATTTAGCTTAAAGAGGGATGATAGATACTTTTTTGTAATAACAGCTTGCTAGTTATCAAATAAAGGGATGAAGTGATTTTGCGTTACGCAATTAGAAATAATAAATGAACATAATTTAAACAAAATAGAAAATAGGTACAATGTTATTAATTGAAAGTCTATACCTTACATATTCAATATATTATTCAATTACACCGGCTGTATTTTGGCATTTAAGAACATTATATGATTGTCACCCTCCTTAATTATACGCTTAAAATTTGTATCATCGTAATTTTTTTTACCTCAAGCAAAAAGCTATAATATAATATCTTCACAAAAGTGACTTTCAAAACGAAGCAACCCCTAGGGACGAGGGTTATATATCTCCACCGATCATGATATCTTGATCAATGTCTGTTCGTCCGTCCGAAAAAAATTGTGCACACGATACACTACGTAGCTTTTATCCGATCTTTGCACAACTTAGTGTATAGATAAGATATCTGTAATAAAACTACAGTGCAAGTTCGAAAATGAGCTATTAGGATCCAAAACGGTGGCAGACTTTCACTTTTAGTGTTTTTGTTAAAACAGACGCCCTGACCTTATTAATGTTTAGACTTGTATCAAACTTGTTAATATGATTTATTGAACTAATAAAAAATCATGAAACAACTTTTTATGAGATCTCAAAAAAATATTACTCCGACCAAAATCAAAAAACTAAAAGTGTTTATCAATGATATTGTTGCCCCAACAAATGAGCCCTCAAATTCATGAAATGACCAAATGGGAACCGAGAAAAAAATTTTTTTTTGAAAACTTTTTCACTAAAAGTGAGTCTGCATCAGCTATTGGATTATTATACCTCATCTTCTAACTTGCACCATAACTTCATTACACCTATCTATTCACCAATTTGACTTTAGATTGGATAAAAACAACGTTCGGTATCGTGTGCACAATTTTAAAAAATCTGGAGTTTTCAAAAAATCTGTATTTTTCAGAAAATCTTGATTTTTTAAAAATCTTGAATTTTCAAAAAATTTAAATTTTTTTTTAAATATCTGGATTTTTGTAAAACAAAATCTGATTTTTCCAAGAAAAATCTCGTTTTTTCAAAAAAAAAATCTCTTCAATATTAATTTTAAATAAGAGATAAAAAAAAGTTCATTTTAATTCAAATTTCTCCACTTTTCAAGGTACTTTTATAATTAGATGGATTTGCCTTTAGTTTTTTTTGTAAAAAACTTACATACCTACCTACCTATGTATTTATAAATTTAATTTGAATTTTTTTCAGAAAGCTAAAAAGAAACCCATCAAAAAAATGAAACCAGGTAAGTTACACAAAATATATATATTTAAGTTTATACCTATTATATTTAATTTACATTAATGATTAATCATTTTTAAGCTGACTTAGGCGTCGATACAACCCCACGTATTGAGGTCGTCTCTGTTGTAGATCCACCGGTTAGACAAGCTGGTTCAATCATCCCAGACGTCGATACATTATTGAGCAAATTGAGAGAGCGTGGGCACATTAAATAAGGTAATCAGACCGTTTCAAGGGGCCGCAAATAGCAAAAGGCAATGGCAATAAACAAATTGTGAAATCAGACCTTCCTTTTTATACAATTTATATTTGCATTTATTTACTACAGTGTTAATTGAATTAATACAGTAGCTATTTTTATAATTATTACAATAAATCTTTTTGAATCACTTAACTTTTGATATGTGTAGTTTACGATATCCTTCCCGTGGTTTAAGTCCCATACAATTGGTAATAGTGAGTGCCTGGAAACAGAAAATTTATTGTAAATTGTGTATCGTTAAATTATATGATTGTTTTAAATGTAAATTCAAGCTAAAAATCCAATAGATAAATTTGAAAAAAGTTTATAGTTCTAGAGTTCTACGAATTTGAAAATATTTGATTAACAATTTTTCTCAAATTTACAAATTTTTCTTCTAAAATTTAAGACAAAACTGGAACAAGCAAAAAACTGGAACTAAGAAAAAAAATTCAAAAATAACCGATTGTTTTTTTTAATCAGGGAAAAATTTCCCACAAAAAATAGGCATACATAGTAAAGCTATTTTTCCAGTTTTCAGTCAATTGTTTTCTCAAAAAACACAACAAGGATTTTTCCATTTTGGTCACTTTCTATTTTGGTCAAATCAAATCAGTTGTTACATTAATAAAGTATGCTAATAAAAAATAAAACAATAAAATTTCCTTAATTGATAATTTTTTTAAAATATTTGGAAAATTGAGGTTATGTCACCTCACATTTAACAGAGCATTTAATGTAACAAAATTTCACTTCTTTACAAAATACAATAGAAATAATTTTTCAATTAAAAACAATGTATTTTAGGTCAGTTTTTGGTTAGTTTTTACTTCTTCCCAGTTTGTGGCCTAAAATTTCCAAAAAAAAACTGGGTTTCCAAAAAAAACACCCAGTTGTTTTTTGTAATGAAAAAATGGTTTTTACCAACAAAATAAATTATTGTAATGCATAAAAACAAAATGAATAAGAAAACTATCGTTAAACACAGAAAAAATAATAAAAAAATCATAGAAAAAATTGACAAACAGACAAACGGTTCTCTTTTTTGGTCAGTAAAAATGACAGTTTGACTGACCAAAATTCAAAAATCACTGTACTATTTTTAATTTAATCTTCCTCAAAAACTCAGTGTTTAAAAAAAAAAAAAAAAATTGAAGTTTTGGGTAAAAGCTAGCTTTCAATCAGAAATATATTCAACAGGCACAGAGCGTTTGATCGAAAACCAGATCGAATAGGATTATGCTAAACTGTCAAAGACTGGAAAACAATAATTATTTAATAAAACTGAACCGTTCAAAATTCAGCAATTTTACTGATTTGCTTAGCCTTGTTTGAAAAAGTACTATAATAAAAAAGGTCTACAAATACCTGGGCCGTATCATGTGTTTGTCATTATTCGGTATCGGACATAAATATTAAAAACATAAAATTTGGTCTAGCTTTCGGAAAAGCTTTACAAAATTTCTTTTTAGACCATTTTTCAAAATGCGTCAACCCTATGTTATTTTATCGACGCGTCTCTTTTTCGGTTATCAGTTTCGATCTAGTGAGCATTTAGCCAATCTGGGTAAGACCTCTCAAATTTTTATATCATGCATTATTACATTAGCAATAGCAGGAGTTAAAGTAAAAAATAGTAAAAATGAGACGATAATTATTATAATCACAATTTGTCAAATTCTGATTTTTATTTTTTTTTATTTTCAATAAAAAAAACGATTGATCTATTTTTGTAAAATCGATTAATCGCGATCGATCTTTTTTAGAAAATAAAATCGATTAATCGATCGATTACAGCCCTATAAATAGGTAAAATGAGATATTTCAATTTTATTCAGCAATTATTACCACCATTGAAAAAAAGACTTAACCTCAATCGTATATATAAAAGTTTTCTAATAAAAATATTAACAAAAACAGTGAATCTTTGGTATCTAATAAAATTATAGATTGAAAGAAACCCTATTTCACAGCTAAATACGTTTCTTTTTTAAAAATGTTAATTAAATATTATTTCGTTGCAATGAATTTAAACTCACCTTCAACAACGTATCATTTTCGGCTATGTGTAGCAAGGAAAGATTTGTTAGTCCTTTAATATTTATCAGTGTCAACTCCTTCAATTCCTTCAAATTAACCATTATAGCTTCGATGCATTCATCATTTAAGATACAATCATTTATTGATAGCTTTTCAATAAACTGGCTTTTCTGTGTCAAATAATTTACATCGTCGAAAGAAATTTGATCCAAATTTTTCAAATGAAGCTCAATCAATTCAGGAAAGTCAAACCAGAAAGATTTTTGACATGAACGTCTAAAATCCATGCATCTCTCGGTGCTTTTATTCTCTATCCTTAAATATTCGATGTCAGGACAAAATTTCGACAAAACTTCAATTATTTGGCATTTGTCAGCTCTGGATACACTGCTGACAAAAACAACCTCAAATCGAACCAAATTTGGCAAACAAGTCAAAGTATGGCATAGGTTGACACAATCCCCAGCCGAAGTGCCCCTATCCAAGGTAACTTGTAAGCTCTTAATATTTAGCATAGTCACACTCGCGTCCCATCTCATTACATGATTTACGGAAATAATCAATTTTTCTAGGTTAAGTAAATTACAAAGATTATTATTGTGCGGCATACATTCAGTGCAAATTTCAATCAATTCTAATTTAAGACTTTCTTCGCAAATTCTTCGCATGACTTTTTTGCTAAAAATTCTGTCCTTTGGCAGTCTTAACTGTTTCAAATTTGGCTGCCTGTGAAGCGTTGTCAAAATTGTTTCTTCGCTGAAAGTTGCGCTCATCTGTTCTACGTTCAATTTGGTCAAATTTAAATCGTAGACGTTATTAATAAATTTTAGATATTCATCGTCTTTTTCAGAAATGGTTATTTCCCTTAGGGTTCTTCGGTTCTTCTTGATCATCGATTTATATGGATAACTTGCGGCATTCATAGACATATTTAATATGTTTAAGCTTTCAAGTTTAGTCGTAAGATGATAAAAGCTTTCGACAATAAATTCATTTGGATTGTTCACATAAACTTTTTTTAGGTTAGGTAGCTCTAAATTATTCATCAAATAATGGAGATACATTGAAAGATACATTCTTCTAAAGGCACCATAAAATTTATTTTGTATCTCGATTTCTTTCAGCGTATAGCAGTTTTTTCTAAAAATATGCTGGAATAAAAATAAAGTAACCTGTTCTTCAGGTCGTGTAATTATCACCGAAATTGATTCTAGCTCTGATGTGAAGATGTAGAGTCCCTGTAGTAAAGCTAAATTTGGATTTGTAAACTTTACCCGCTTCAAATTGGACATTTTGCAAGAATTTTCTGGCAGATATGTTCCTATGTAGTCGTAAATCGAAGCCGAATTAACCTCTAAATATTCCAATTTTGGCAGATATCTCAATAATTGAAGCATTGGATGTAAGATTACATCGACATTGATGATGCAACTCTTTAGGTTTCGTCCACATTTCTTAAAATATTCAACATATTCAGGTTTAATCGTATTATCATCATTATATTTTACATCAATTTTCAAATGATTAACAGAAATTGGAAAGTCTTCATAGAACTTCAAAACGGCACCGGTTTCAATCGGTTCTTTCGTAATTCGATGAGCACTAGGAACATTTAGGAGCAGTTTTCTAAGAAAAATCCATTTATGGATGATATTCCGCCAATCTTGACAAACTAAAGTCAGAGGTTTCACCTCAGCAAGCGTGAAAAAACTAAAAATGTGAGCCATAACCTTAAATTGAAAAAAATAATAAGAATAATGATAATGATCAGAAACTATTATTTATCTAATGACTCACCCCTGTCGGAAGATCCTCGATCTGCAGCATCATAATTTATGTAAAAAATTAATTTGTACAGCTAATTATAAAATAAATTCTATTTTACACAAAAAAAACTCAAAAAATAGGTAGTAGAAAATTTTCAAGTTCAGAGTCAGTCGCACAACATTGCAGTTTGCAATTTATCCTCATTTTAATTTTTATTTCTTCATTCAATTACAAATGATTTTCATTCGGAAAACGCATCTGCAGACGAACATTTTCTTATTATTCTTTTTAATTTAACGAATTTTCAAGAAAATTATTTTGTTGGTTTACTTCCGCTTTAAAGCTTTTCTTTCGAAAAATTGAATTTAGCTAGTTCTAATCAACTATTAGCATTTTTAACATTTACCTAAGCTAAAAAAAGTTTCAAATCATTACAATCCATTCAATAATTACGTAACGTAGTATACAGGAGATACTAAGGGTCTGTTACTTTAGGGCGAAACGTTTTTCTCCGAAAATTTTATTCAAAAATCTCCGAAAATTAAATTTTTCCGTTGTTCTCCGATAAAATAATAAAAGCACCTAACAAAATGCAACGTAACGTAGTATATAGGAGATACTAAGGGTATGTTACATTAGGGCGAAATGTTTTTATTCGAAAATTTTATTCAAAAATCTCCGAAAGAAATATTTAATTTTTCCGTTAAAATTTTATTATTCTCCGATAAAATGATCAAAGCACCGAACAAAATGCAACATCTCCGAAAAACCCAAAAGTATCTCCGATAAAAAATTTGAAACCTTAGATAAATATTCGAATTACTCCGAAAAATAATTTGGATCTCCGATGAAGTGGTCAGAAGCTCCGAAATAGAATAATCCGATAAATGTCAAGGTACATATCTCCGAAAATAAATGTAAAACCTCAAATAAATTTTAAATTTTCTCCGAAAACCAATCAGGTTTCTCTGATAAAACAATTTGGATCTTCGATAAGTGGTTAGAAACTCCGAAAAAAATAACAGTTTCTCCGATAAATTTTAAAGTTTCTGCTAATATAAATGTAAAACCTCCGATAAATTTTGAGTTTCCTCCGAAAAACAATAAGGTTTCTCTGGAAAAATAATTAGGTTTTCCGATAAAGTGGTTAGAAACTCAGAAAAAAAAAATTACAATACCTCCGAAAAATGTTGAGGTATCTCCGAAAATAAATTTAAAAATCCCTATTGAAACTACAATAAAGGTTTTTTTTCTAATAATAAACTACTAATACTCGAAAAAATAACACAAATTAAAAACGCAAAATGCATTAAAAAATTGTATTTATAATTCTGAAAATTGAAAAAATATTCAAATATGACTTTGTTTGGTGTCATGACGGTATCAAAATCTAAAAAACACATTGCTTTTAGGATATAGGATATGAGATTATTCGATCAATGAAAACTGAAATTTTCACTATCGTAAAATAAAGATAAACCCATAACCTTAATCGGTTTATTGGAAAACTAGTTGAAAACTAAATGCAAATCCAATAATGGATTGTAAGCTTTTTGCTAGATTTCCAAAATAAAATATATCTTAACAAACAGATTTATTTGATTAACATTTATTTGTACAAATGAAGTACAGATGGCGTAAAAATCGAAGCATTATTGAAGGCAGAGCATTGATTTTAAGAAAAACACTAAAGTGAAAATATGTCGCCATTGCTGGATCATCATAGACCATATTTTAATTTTGTCTTAGCTAACACTAAACCAATCTACCTACCAATTTTTAAGAATTT
>JXOU01008409.1:858-14812 GCA_001014815.1 Chaoborus trivitattus | reverse complement strand
ACGTATACACACACACACACACACACACTCACACACTAAATTTCATTGCGGGCAAACATAAAAACCGTGTCGTTATTTATAGACAAAGCATAATCGCATAATTAATCAACCTGATTTACTTCATTAAAAAAAGAATTACAGACAAAATAAACAGAGGAAATCGATTCAAAATTACGCAATATTATGTATGCAAAAAATAAATTCCAAAAAATGCATTGTATCTCATTCAAAAATCAAACGAAAGACTAGAGAAACGAGAAACAACGGAACTAGACCATATGACTTAAATATATATTATGATTATGAATAATTAAAAAGACAAATTTCGATTATGAAATAGTCGTCAATGATGACCATGACCATTTACTAGTTTATATATATATATATATATTTTTTNTTAAACCGGGCAGAAATTTATGGTTTTTTGTGGCATAGTTATATTAAATAAATTAGTACAGTAGATCAGACGTGACTGCATGACGTTATAAGTGAGATAGATAGTACTGAATATTTTCGAAATTGGTTAAAAATAATTATAAAATATAATATAATGGTATAAAATTTACAACATAATTTTAATATTTTACCTATGTCGAACATTAAATAAAAATATTAAAAAAAATGTGCTCTGTTTTTTTTTAAATATCAAAATTTTGTTGATTAGGGGCCGTCCATAAATTACGTAACGCAGCTAGGGGAGAGGGGGTCACAAGATTTGTTACGGACTGTTACATGGGGGAGGGGGTATAATCAAATTGTTACGTAATGCCACTTTTATTATTTTTACGTTCCTAAATTAAGAATTTTTTTAAATATTACTTTCAAATTAAAAAAAGGATCAAAATTAAAATGTTGGTCAAAAGTTGTCAATATTATTTTAGTATTTTCCTCCAAAAAACAACTCAAACGATAAAAATAATCGTCAAAAATTTCAAAACATCGACAAAAAATACATTGAATTTTATCAAAATGATGCAAAAAGTTGTCAAAATTGCGGAAATATTTACCGCTAAAAATTAACTCAAAAAAAAGTATTAAAAATTGCAGCACATCCACCAAAAATTTCTTAGTTTTAAAAAAAAAATGTAGCTAAGTAAAAACAAAAAACTATTAAATATTTCCAAATTTTGACTAAAAATGCCAGGAAAAAAAAAATCCAAAATTAAAATAAAAAGATTTTAAATTTAAATGGTCAAAAACAGTCTAGCTTGTTCAAAATCGTAAATTATTGGTATGATTTTAACAAAACATCAATTTTTAATCTTTCTGACGATCTTGTTTTTATTTTTATTTTTGACCAGCTATTACTATTTGATTGTAGACAATTTTTGATCTTTTTTTATCAATATTTTGAAAATATTTATTTTCATTTTTTGATGTTTTTCTGAATATTTATTTCATATTAGATCAAAAAAGTCAAAAGTCGATAGCCAAAAATTCACCAAATTTGGAAAAATATGAATAAAAAATTAAAAAAAATTGTCAAAAAATAAAAAAAAATAATTAAAAGTGGAAAAATTTATTTTTAACAATTTTTGATTTTTGAATAAATGGAACACAAAATAAATTATACAAAATANTATTTTTAACAATTTTTGATTTTTGAATAAATAGAACACAAAATAAATTATACAATTTTTTTTTCTTATAACCGATAAACCCAACATCCTGAGTAACACAACATTGCATTGGATCAATTAATTTATTCAAAATTGAAATCGAAAATTAAAAAGAAAAAAAACGATCTGACCTTGGCTTTCTATTTCAATTCTAATGTTTGTTTTTATATTTATATTTATGTTTCTTTTTCTTCTTTATCATTTTAGAGATACATAAGTGGACGACCCCAACATGAAATAGATATGCTAATATCATCAAAGACAGGAGGTGCAACACCTTTATTAATTGCATGCCGAAATGGTCACTACGACATTGTGCAGTATTTGCTCAAAAAATGCCACGCCGAAGTGGAACAGTCTGGCTCAGGTGAGCAAAATGTCGCCGATTTACGGTTTATTTTCATTAACACTATATAGTCGTCCTTAACATTTACGATTTGTCGTCTAATTTCCCAATGTTTCTTTATTGTTTTAGTAATTTTTGACGGCGAAACGATAGAAGGTGCACCGCCGTTATGGTGTGCTTCGGCGGCTGGCCACACGAATATAGTTAAATTATTAGTTCATCACGGTGCCAAAGTTAATAGTACAACAAAGACGAATTCGACGCCTCTGCGGGCAGCTTGTTTCGATGGTCATTATGAAATTGTCAAATATTTAGTTTCACATGGAGCAGGTAATCAATTATTATTATCATTATTATTTTTTATATATCACCTTTCAACCCCTGAAAAATTACAATTTTCTTTCGTTAACATGTTCTCAATATAAGTTATTGCTCTTTCTTTGCTTTCTTTCCTTGTCGAAAAATTGAACTAATTGTTTGTAAATGAAATATGACATAGAAATGTTAAATACCGAAATATTAGTTCGATGTCACCGTATAAGGGGCTCTCGGTGTATTTTTTCATTTAAGTTGAAAATTAAGCTGAAAATGAAAATGCCGAATGAGTCAAAGGACCGAAAATTAAATTTTCCTATTTTCACTAATATTTTTAATCACCAAAAAGCTGAAAATAAAAAGGCTGAATAAGTCAAAAGACAGAAAATGAAACTTTTTTGTTTTCGAACTAATATTTGTTTGCCTTTTTTTAACCTCATGTTGCATTTATAAGCAATCGGCTTTATCGATATCATATCGTCTGAAAGCTCGGTTTAGATGGGAGCGTTCCACAGGTTTAGAAGTATGTTTTCTCCATAAATAATGGCTTCCTGAACGAAATGCTGTCTGTCGTCCGTCTGTCAAGTGTTTTGTGCCGAATCTACAAATCGTAATAAAAGTGTTGGTAGACTTTACCGTTTAGTGATTTTCTTGAAATCAATGCCCTGTCTTTAGTAAAGTGCTTTGATTTTTACCAAACTTTGAGATATAATTTATCTAATGAATAGCAATAAATCATGGAACATTTTTTTTAACATACTTTGTCTAAGTCAATTGCACGAATTTTCCAAATATTCAGGTCAGAAAATTTTAAGCAAATCCCATAAATACTTTTCTCCGAAAAAAATTGATTAAAGGTGTTCTTTGGAATTCTTAAAACCACCATTTTAAAAAATTTCCCTTGTGTCATTACGCCATCTGTACGTCAAAAATACAAATAAATTTGATATAACATATTATTTTTAAGTAATTTGACAAAATGTTAAAATTAGCTAAACTCTTGAGATATATTTATTTTTGAAAACATACATAGCAAAGAATCTTGGTATTTAGCCTTTAGTATTTTAATAAAATTTTGGCTTGGCAAAAATAGTGAACATTTCATGGGTTTACTATTCTCTAAATAAATTGAAAACATTTTTTAACCTCTAAAAATTCATTTGCTCGTTTTTAATAAACGAATAACCTTGGAATTGGCTAAAAACATCTGTCAAACACTTGAAAGGCCGAAAAAAAAATTATCCGAAAACAAAAAGGCCTAATAGACCAGAAGGGCCAAAATAAAAAAAAATAATATTAAATGTCCCAAAAGCGAGAGGCTCACTTTTCCATATTTCGCCATTATATTTAAGGTCAAAAAGAAAATTCGGCTTTTTTATTTTCGGCCTAATTCAACTTTCGGCCTTATAAACGATCGGCTTTTCGTCATAGAATTTATTGCCTATCATAAAATGAAGTTTTGAGAAGAAGTGATCATAAAAATTCAATTTGAATTCTGGTGTACAAAAGTAATGCAACCATTTGTTTTGTTTTGTTTATCTTCTCCATTCAATTAAACATGCCTTTATAGTTTATACTACATTGTGAATTATGTTGTGTGTTTATTTGACTTTGATTGTTATCATGTTACGTTGCTGATTACATTAGATAATAGGCCACCTTTGTATACAGTACATTGACACAATTTCATGACTATTAACTAAGCTATTCTATAAATTTTCATCATATTCTAACAATTTTAATATGATTAAATAAACATGTATGCATTTAGCAACAATTATGTAAAATTTTATTTTATTTAGAATAATTTGGTATTGTTTTAAGCATAGGCGTAGCTGAATGGGCAGGGTTCTACAAAACTCTTAGTAAGACTAAAAAACTTTTGAAATACGTTACTTCTATCATATTTATGAAAAAAGTTCTTCAAAGTTTTTTTTTTATTCGAGAAGAGACTTTTTTAGGGGTCTTTTTGGGCTTCAGTACTTCCTAGCATAACTTTTTTCTTCAAATTTTGAAATATGATTAGAAAAAAGTAAATGCAAATCCAAGAATGGATCTAAGCTTTTTGCTACGTATCCAAAAATAAATATATCTTAACATACAGATTTTAATTAAATTCAACAAATTGAAGCATTATTCAAATTTGTCCTGGGCTCTATTTGGCCATTTCTCGACTGTTAAGACTCATATTTTGGTAAAGTACTATTACTTAATAAAAACCCGTATATAGAGAAAGTCTGCCACCGCTATTTGATAACTATAGTTTCTTTTCTTATCAGTTCAATTCCTTTATTAGATCTATCCTTCTTGAAAATTTTGGGTGAAAAAACTACCTGGGAAGTACCGACAAAATAATGTTCGTGACGGACGGACGGAAAGACAGCTTTTTGATCAAGAGATCATGATCGGGTCAGATATATGACTCTCTCCCCTGGGAGACGCTCCGTTGTGAAAGTCAGTTTTGGAAGTATATGGAATAGCTTTTTTCTATTCCTATGGCAAAAAGCAAAAAAAAAATATATTGTTTTCGAAGTCCTATGAGCTAACCTACAAGTTTTCATAAAAAAAATAATACCTTTAAAAAAAGAATTTGGTTACCCCAACTAAAAATATTTATCAAAATGTGGTACAAATTCAGCGAAAAAATTTAAAAAAAAAATGCGTCATTTCTAGGAAGTTTACAAAACAATGGTCTACATATTTTTATTATGGAAAAGTCTCTTTTAGGGGTTCACTTATGGTCCAATACTTCCCAAATTTACTTTTCTCTGAAATTTACTTCACATTTAAAAAACAACATATGTATTTCCAAAAAAAAACTCCACTCCTAAAGGGTTTAAAATCGGTTAGTGTTTTATTTTATGAATTTCGTTAGTGTTTACTCTATTTTCTATCCCTAATAAAAATATTGATCAAAACGTGCTAGAATTTCAGCAAAAAAAAATAACAAACCGTAACTTTTAACGCAAAATTTGATCCACATTTTTATTAGGGGTTTGCTTTAGTACATAAAACTACTTTTGAAAACGTAAGATTCAAAATTCAAGTAGAAACTTTTATTTTATGGAAACCTTAAAATTCCATAGAACTTTCTAATAAAAGAAATAAAAACTTGTGATGAAAAGTCCAACTTAAAATGGTGCATATTTATTCTCAAAAACACTGTAGAAAACCTTAATAATCGTGTATAAGGTACTTTCTAAATAAATAACAGATCCTTGAAGACGCTTTCAATGCACATAGCATATAGAGGTGTTTCATAACCGTAATTTATTTGATGGAGTGTACCTGCATTTCAACGGCATTGTATTTGGTTAATTTACAAAATAAATAATAGTCAGTTAATAGACAAAATACGCGGTGTAAAGCAATATAGGTACTAATTAAAAACTGAAATATTTACAATCTATGACCTTAAGGTAAAATGAATTATTGATTGAAATTCTTTATTTATATAACTTTGGATGGAGAAAATTGATTAGTTTTGACAATTCCGGCACGTTTTCCTATTATTTTTGCTAAAATGACTCATTTTTGTTGGCGTAAGGGAAGGCAATTTTTAGTGTTAGACCTTGTCTAAACACTTAGATCTAAGATCAAAGTTTTATTTTTACTTCATACAAAAATCAATGCAGTAAGAAAAATAAAACAGGAAAATAAAATTGTCACAAAATTCACCATTTCAAATAATACCAAAATCTGTCAGTAGTCGTTAAAAAATATTTAAAAACCAGAACGATTAAAATTAAAAAAAAATGCATTAAGAGCAAAAAGATCAACATATTCAAAATTTTCTATAAAAAATATGTCAAAAAAAGCGTTTTTTACAAAAAAAGTGTTTTTTGACAAAAAAAAGTTTTTTTTCTTTTTTGCAAAAAGATTTTTTTTGTTTTAAAAAAAGTTTTTTTTTTATTTCAGTCGAATTTGAGATTCTTAGTATGATCGGCAAATCAAGAATTATGTTTGATCAAAACATGTTTTTGGACAAAACAAATTAGCATGTACAATAGAAAAATTGGGTTCCATATAACTGAAAAAATTCAAAATTAATAAAATAACCTAAATTTTGTCAAAAAATAATCAAAATTAATTCAAAAATAGATTTTTTTATACGTAATTGATGAAAGACACTTATAAGATTTTTTGAGTCTGTAACAGAAGCATGACAACACTTAGACCTCAACCCCCCGAAATCCTAAATATTCGAAAATTTTAAATATTTAAAAAAGCGTCACATAACAATTTCAACATACCCTCTTTCGCAATTTAACAATTCCACCCTGAACTGCATTACGTTATTTATGGACAGTTCCTAAGAGGCCGTCCATAAATTAAGTCACGCAAAAAATCCACTATTTTGCCCCGTTCCACTCATTTTATAAGCGTGACGTTTTCCAAAGCCTTCCATAATTACCTCACGCTCATTGTTTGGACCCCTTTTTCTATCAAGATTTAAGCTACATCGCAGATCGTCATTCTGCATCAAATCCCTTTTCTCCCAATAAGCGTGGCGTAATTTATGGACAGCTTCTTACGAATAATTTTATTTAATTATTAAAAGTTTTAAGATTAATATAATGCTTGTTTTACCACTCTGATTGGAATGAGGGAGCAAAATATTTAAATCGAAATTCTTTTACGTATTTCATTCAATAAAAATTCGAATAAAATGTAATTATAGATGTAATAAAAATATTTATATAATAATATAATCGATTTTTGCCATTTTCTCTAAATATTATAATGTATTTTTCTCCTTTTTTTTCGTTACAGACATTGAAGTAGCAAATAGACACGGCCACACTTGTTTGATGATAGCATGTTATAAAGGACATTATAAAATAGCACAATATCTTTTATCCCTAAAAGCAGATGTAAACAGGCGGAGTGTAAAGGGTAACACGGCGCTACACGACTGTGCAGAATCAGGATCATTAGAGATTTTACAATTATTATTACAACATGGTGCCACTATGGACGTTGATTCATATGGTAAATTATTAGAATTATGACTAAAAAAGGAAATTGCTTAATTTTTATGCCAGGGGGCGTTGAAATGAAAATAAAAATAAAAACAAAATCGAAAAATCGTGAATTCTGGCTAAATATTTAAGCCTTGTTTTTGCAATTTAGCATTTTCAGATTAAAAACTGCCAAAAACTTCTTTACAATTAGA
This sequence comes from Chaoborus trivitattus, assembly GCA_001014815.1. Taxonomy (NCBI): domain Eukaryota; kingdom Metazoa; phylum Arthropoda; class Insecta; order Diptera; family Chaoboridae; genus Chaoborus; species Chaoborus trivitattus. The sequence goes on along the minus strand of JXOU01008409.1, from coordinate 7,356 downwards.
AAATTATTGACACAACAGAATTTTTTTATGGCAGGCCACAATATTTTGATTAAATATTTATTATTTTTAACTCAAAAAATATTGAAAAAAAACTTGACCTCCCCTCCCCTATTACGTTACGTAATTAAAATACAGCCGCTTATCTATTGCCTTGTTTTTTTTTGCCGAGCGGTTTAACGCCAGATTCTCAGTATAAATACCAACACACCTATCAAATTTTCGTATTTATTTTAAATGTTCATATTTTGGCTATAATTGTTATTAATCAACTGCAAATGATTGTAATCGTGATTAAAAAGCACAATAAGACATTTTTATTCGGTAAATTTCAATTATATGACAATATTTGATAGAGGTGCGTTGGTATTTATATTGATTATCTGGCGTTAAAACGCTATACGCTCGGCAAAAAATAAGGCTAAGNGGTGCGTTGGTATTTATATTGATAATCTGGCGATAAAACGCTATACGCTCGGCAAAAAAGGCAAAAAATAAGGCTAAGTCTAAAGCGTTTTAGCGTTTAACACCAGATTCTCAGTATAAATAACAACACCTATGAAATATAAAAAAAATAGTTCATATTCTGGCAATAATTTTTAATTATCAACTGAAAAGGACTAATCGTGAAAAGCAGAAAAACACTTTTATTCAATAATTTAAAATTATAAATAGCCAGATTCTGAGCACAAACACCAACACACCTCGACCAAATATTGTTGTTTAATTTAAATTTAATACATGAAATCGCCTTATTTTGCTTTTAAATAACCATTACAATCATTTTCAGTTAATAAATAACAATTATAGCCAAAATAGAAACTATTGTTTATAAAAATTTGAAAAGGTGTGTTGGTATTTATACCGCGAATCAAGAGTTAAAACTTTAAAACGCTTGTCAAAAAAAAAACTAGGCTATATTGCGTATTTGAGCTTTTTAACGCAATTTTTCAGTGTAAATACCAACACACCTCGACCAAATATTATAGAATTTTAATTTACTGAATTAAAGTCTAACAACAATTATAGTCAAAATATTCACTTGTTTTCAAAATATTTCTGATAGGCGTTGCTATTTTTACTCAGAGTCTGCCGTTAAATCGTTAAAACAATAGGCAAAAAAACAAGAATTATGTCCAAAAAATTTTAATAAAAAATATGTTTAGTTAGAATTATTTTTATGACTATCCAATAAAATTAGTACTAAGAAGTTTCACTTGTTTGCAATAAACTGCTTGAAACTACCATTAAAATTTATATTTGCTCCATTGCAGTAATTCCCGATTTTGTCCACTTTTATAAAAAAATTCAGTGGACAAAATCGAGTTTTGTCAAATGAAAAACAAATAAATATTATTGTTAGAGTAAGAACATACTTTTTCATTGAAATATTTAATAATTTTCAATATTTATTTTTATTATGAAAAAATAGGTGAAAGAAAAAAGTAAAAAGAANTTATGAAAAAATAGGTGAAAGAAAAAAGTAAACAATTTTGTCCTATTGCGGATAAAATCGAGAGTGGACAAAATCGTGGAATTACTGTATTGTTTTGGCTCATTTTTATTGTCTTTTATTAAAACCCCAATTTTCTTAAGAATTGTATTGTAACTATATAATAAATTCCACCTTTTATATTTTTACAGGCATGACCCCCCTATTAGCAGCTAGTGTAACAGGACATTTACCAATCGTAGAACATTTAATTAGTTTACCATTTGTGAAACGCGACGACAAAATTGCCGCATTAGAATTATTAGGTGCAACGTATGTAGATAAGAAACGTGATATGTTAGGAGCTTTATCATTTTGGAGACGTGCCATGGAGGACCGTTATAACAACAGTCCTTTACTAGCGAAACCCCGACGCGAACCTGTTCCCGCCTACGACTATGCTCAAGAAGTGAATGATCTGAATGCATTAGATGAACTAGTAATGGACCCCGACGAAATGCGAATGCAAGCGCTATTGATACGTGAACGGATATTGGGTCCAGTGCATCCAGACACCAGCTATTACATTCGGTTCCGTGGTGCAGTGTACGCAGACTCAGGTCGCTTTGATCGTTGTATTGAGCTATGGACGTATGCATTAACTATGCAACAGAATATTTTAGAGCCACTGAACCCAATGACACAATCATCACTTTTATCCTTTGCCGAACTTTTTAGCTTTATGTTGGGAGAAGCAGGGCGGCCCATTACTCGAGGACGCATCGTGCCGCCAATTGAGACGCACGACATGCTGCTTATATTTAACAAATCCGTTAAGGAAGTACAATTAGGACAAAGAATGATGGAGAAAATGGCTGACACCGAACGTGATATCACATCCTTAAATCGAGCTTTAGTAATTTCATTACATTTAGCCTGCTTACTAGCCAGGCTGTTGGACGACGACGAAGAAATGTGCTGTGAACAAATGAAATATCAAATATTAAAATCTCTGTATGATTTAGTTAGTTTGAAGGTAAATTGAAAAAAAACATAACGAATAAGATATTTCTAGAGACATTCTTTAGTTTTTACTTCCCTTCGATAAGGGAAGTATTCCAAAGGCTAGAAATTAATTTGGTATATTAATATTCAAAATCAGACTAACTTTTAATGAAAATCGGTTAGAATAAAAAAATAATAAAAATTGCCAAAAATAGATCGAAAAGTCAAATAATCCTAAAGACTTTTTTAAAATATAGGTCGAAAGTGGCAAAATAACCTTCGTTCGGGCTCGCTTTGGCCTACTTTGCTATTTTTGGCCTATAGATATTTGGCGTTTTTATTTTCGGTCATTTAGGTTAGTCGGCCTTTTCATTTTCGGCCAATTTTCAGCCTCAAGTTTCGGACTATTTTTTTTCGGCCTTATTTTTTTTAAATCTAAAAATTTTATAAAAACATGGTTTGAGCTTTTTTAAATTTATTTTAGGTAATCGGTAAACATGGTAAAACGGCCCTCCATCTCGCCTGCTACAAAGAAGCAGCCCTAGTTGGTCGGTATCCAGCGTGTCAGTTGCCATCTCCACGTTTAGCAAAAGCTTTATTACAGGTCGGTGCCGATCCAAACGCACAAGATTGGGCGGGTAACACACCTCTGCATTTGGCCGCATTGGCAAGGCCTTGTCCTGAGGATTTGGCGCAAACATTATTACAATTTGGTGCACATTTGGTAAGTGTATTTATTGAAAACCATAACAATAAAAACGTTACTTAAAATTTTGTACTGAATGCTTATTAGAAGTGTTCAAAATTATGTCTTAACCCTAAAATTAGGGAAATTAAGCACTAGGGGCTAGGGGTCGTCTTTTAAAAGGTTTTTTTTTATTTTATCAATCATAAATACCCTTGAGAATGTAAAGCAAAATAAATAAAACTGTTGGTCAAAAAATGTAATTAAAAAAAATTTTCCAAAAAGTGAACAATTTTTTTTTTTTTCATAATTAAAATAAATAAAATTTAGTAAAAAATTTCTCTTACAAGGGAAGGGACATTCGGCTGAAGAAAATTGGCATTGGAAACTATTACATACTAAAAAAGCACTATAAATTATTTTCAAAATCATTAAAAAACTTAGCCCTAAATGATATTACTAGTACACTTACTCAGCCTCCAAATACCCCAATCTGATCAAAAACTAGAGCATATATATATTTTTTTTTATGTTACAAGTTAAAAAAAAGTTTTTGGTCAGATAAGGGTATTTGAAGGATGAATAACTGTATATTAGTAATATCATTTGGGGTGAAATTTTTAGGGAGTTTTAGTTTTTAATTAAAAATAATTTTTAAATTTAATTTTTTTTAAATTACGATTTTTTTTAATTTAAAAAATTTGACAAATTTGGCAATTTTTTGAAAATTTAAATTTTTTTATTAAAAAAAATTAAAATTCATTTTGAAAATTTCTATTTTTTATTAAAAAAAGTTAACATTCATTTATTTTTAAATTTGATTAAAATTATTAGTTAAATTATTTTTTTTTCAATTTATTTTTAAACAAAAACAGTAATGTCCATTCTTCTATTTTTTCTCAAAAAATTGTCTATTTTCAAAACTTAAAAAAAAGATTAAAAATTCTTATAACTTCATAAGATAATAAAATTTGATCTTTTCTAAACATTTTAGTTTATAAATTGTCTTTTTTTGATTTTAATAATACATATTGAAAATTTTTTGGTTTAATTCATGCTCAAATTTTGTTTGGGGGATGTGATAATATGTGAACTAACTGTAAATTCATTTATTTGAAATATACACTAATATTTCCTTATTTTTCTTCTATTTCTAGGACACAAAAAATCTGGACGGTGACACGTTTGAATCACTGCTCCAAGATCAAAAACTACACGACTTAGTCAAACCTGTGAAATATACAAAACTTTCCTGTTTAGCTGCGCGAGCCATTCAGAAGCATCGCATTAATTATTTAGGGCAGGTACCAACGTTCCTTTACGAATTTATAGATTCACATTAGACGATGTTAATAAAAAAGTAAATGAAACACAAAACAAAACGAATTATGAGTCACCCTTGACGTGCACTGGACTTTTACTGGTCATCTGGAATGCATTTTTATAAACTGCCATTAGCAAGTTATACAGGCAAAACGAAATGTTTTATTTATTTATTTATTTAGAATAATTTGATGACAATGATGAAAAAATGATAGCCGAAAAGAGAGAGACAAAAAATGAATTCTGGTTGAATAGCAATGGAAATTGTTTGTTGAGGGTCTTACAATAAGTTTCCTTGTAAGATGTGAGCGCATCCGAATCTGTGTATTGTATTTTGACACTGGCGTATTTTATGATGAATTTATTTGACAGATTTTTTGTAAAACTTGACAAAAAAGCACAACATGGGCCTTTTTCATGATTTCAATGTGCTTCAATTTATAGTGGACTGAAGACTTTTTTCATTCTCATACGACGATTCGTAAATGGGTCAAATATCGGTGAAAATATCCGAAAATTATCATATTGAATACAATGGAATATTGACATCAAAAAGGGCATTTATCTTAATTGATGAAGAATTAGGGCCTACCTATATGGATAGTGACAGATGTCAAAAATTCAAGATTTTTCTATGTAAACAAAACACTGGTAAATTTCAAAGATCATATTCTTTCTTCTTAAAATTGGAGCAGTTTTACGGTAGATANAATATTTGATCTTTTTTCTGCGACCTGCATAAAATTTAGATGAAAAATAATGTATCATCTTTAAAAATAACCAGTGTTCAACATAGAAAAATCTTGATTTTTTTACAGCTGGAGAAAATTTTGACATCTGTCACTATAGCCATAAAATATCTATATTTTTGACACCGAAATGGAATAACGCCTAAATATATTTTAAGCAGTATTTTGTGCTGCATATGGTGTTATTTTATGTAATACTCCAATATTATTAGTAAAGAAGGGAAATTTTACTAGTACAAACTAAATTCTGGGCCTTTTAAAAATTTAAAAAGGAGACAATTTTAGAAAATTATCAATAAAAAAATAAAAAAGGGAAATTTATTAAATTATTCGCCTCAAAAAAATAGTGGACTAGCATTTTGTCTTAGTATTCCATGTAAAAATAAATTTTTATTCCGTTTCGGTGTTAAAAACCTTTCCCAAATTTTTCAATAGTCTTGTTTTTTTTTTGACGAGCGTTTTAGCGTTTTAACTCTTGATTCCCGGTATAAATACCAACACACCTTTTCATATTTTTATAAACAATAGTTTATATTTTGGCTATAATTGTTATTAATTAACTGAACATGATTGTAATCGTTATTTATAATAAATAAGGGGATTTTATGCATTAAATTTAAATTAAACAACAATATTTGGTCAAGGTGTGTTGGTGTTTATAATCAGAATTTGGCGTTAAAACGCTATAACGCTAAAACGCTCGTCAAAAAAAAACAAGGCTTAAAACTTTCTTTAAAAAAATAAGGTCTATAAGTAATAACTTTAGCTTTGTTTTTTTTGGACGATCGTTTTAGCGTTTTAACTCTAGATTCGCGATATAAATACCAACACACCCATTCAATTTTTTTATAAATAATAGTTCATATTTTGGCTTTAGTTGTCATTTATTAACATAAAACGATTATAAGCAAAATAAGACGCTTTTATTCAGTAAAATTAAATTATACAAGAATATAGATGGACATGCGTTGGTATTTATACTGAAAATCTGGCGTTAAAACGCTCGTCAAAAAAAACAAGGCTCTTATTTTTTACGTTGGTATTTATGCTGAAAATCTGGCGTTAAAAAAGCTAAAACGCTGAAAAGCTAAAAAGCTCGTAAAAAAACAAAGCTAATGATACTATAAAGAAATGTTGTTTTTTTTTCATTCAGTCAGAAACCAATTAATGGAAATATTCTGAGAAATTTTTTTGTAACGCTAAAGGCTTCAATATAAATATTGTTGTCTTATCCTAAATTATAAGCCTTGTTTTTTTATTACGAGCGTTTTAGCGTTTTAACTCTTGATTCGCGGTATAAATACCAA
>JXOU01008336.1:10724-24632 GCA_001014815.1 Chaoborus trivitattus | reverse complement strand
CATTCTTTATACCAATCCACATTCTTTGGTACTTGTATGGTATTTTATTTATTTTGGACAATTCAAACTAAGATAACCAAATTGAATGAACAAAAACTTAAAAGACTATTGACTAGAAAATTATGTTTTATTCAAAAAATAAGCAAAATTTTTATAAACTTTTAGAATTTTTTAGAAAAAGGTCATTATTTTAAATTAATTTTCTAAAAAAAATTTTGCCCATAAAAACTATTTTTTTGGCCACAAAAATAAAATATTTTGAAAAATATATAAAAATAATCTCAAAAACGCCCTTTTAAAAAATAAATTACACATTACAACACATCGCTGCTTTAAATGGAAATCAGTAGAAACTAGAAATAAATATTTTTTCTCCTATTTTAAATTTTAAACTAACATTTTATTTTTTTTTACTCAACAGATTGAAGACCGCGCCAGTATCATCCCACTTGTTGCTGGGCTTCGCAAAGATGTTCTTGCATTAATCGCTGAAGGTATCGCATTAGTATGGGAGAGCTACAAATTGGACCCTTACGTTCAGCGCTTATCCGAATATGTCACACAATTTCAAGAAAAAGTTGAAGATTTGTTGGTCGTCGAAGAGCAACTAGATGTCGATGTTCGTTCTTTGGAGACTTGTCCTTATAGCGCAGGTAAGTCAATTTATCAAATTTTGATTATATTTTTGTTGATGTTTTTATTTCATTTAAAGCTACATTTGCTGATATTTTGTCAAAAATTCAACACGCCGTGGATGATTTATCGTTGAAACAATATTCAAATCTCCATGTTTGGGTTGCTCGTTTGGATGAGGAAGTCGAAAAGAAATTGGCTGCTAGATTACAGGCTGGTCTTCAAGCTTGGACCGACGCCTTAACTGGTAATAAGAAGGAAGTTGATTTGTCCATGGACACTGATGCCCCAGTTCAACCAACAATTAAACCTGGTGGTGATCCACAAATTCAACGTGCAATTCACGAAATTCGTATCACAAATCAGCAAATGTATCTTTATCCATCAATTGAGGAAGCTCGTTTCCAGATAATGCAACAAATGTTTGCCTGGGAAGCTATTGTAACGTCACAGACACGCTTACAAAGTTCAAGGTATCAGGTCGGTTTGGACAAACCTGTTTCTCAAACGTACAGAAATTTGTTGACTAAACTACCAGGCGGTACTGAAACAATGGAGTTTGCATATGCAGCAATTGAAAACAAAATTTCAGAAGTTCGTAATTATGTCGATGAATGGCTTCGTTACCAGAGTTTGTGGGATTTGCAACCCGACATGTTGTATGGACGTCTTGGCGAAGAGATTAATTTGTGGATTAAATGCTTGAACGATATCAAAAAGTCACGCACGACTTTCGATACATCGGATACAAGACGTGCTTATGGACCCATTGTCATTGATTACGCCAAGGTACAGGCTAAAGTTACATTGAAGTACGATTCATGGCACAAGGAAGCTTTGAGCAAATTTGGCCAATTGCTTGGCAATGAAATGACTACGTTCCACACGAAGGTGTCAAAATCGAGAAATGATTTGGAACAGCAGAGTATTGGTGAGTTGCAATTTTTCTTATTAGTCCAGAATATTATATGGGTAGATTTTTAGAAAAACGGTATGTTTTGTGGAAAAAAAATCTAGATTTTTTTAAAATCAATAGTTTTTTCTTGGAAAAAAATTCAAAATCGTTAGTTTTTTGGATTTTTGATAATTTTTATAATTTTCTTTAGTCAAATATGTACTGTTTTTCGGGTCACAGACTGGGAAAACCCAAAATCCAGATTTTTTTGAAAATCAGTGCGAATTTTTTTTTGGAAAAAAATTGTTAAAACAAAATAAAAAAAAATTCTCTTTTTTTTATTTTTTTTGNAAAAAAATTGTTAAAACAAAATAAAAAAAAATCTTTTTTTTTAATTTTTTTTCTTTTGGTAAAAGAAAACATTTGGCAATTTCGGGTCACAGACTAGGAAAACCAAAATAAAACCGAATTATAACCTCCAATTTTCTCATTTTTGACCAACGTTTTTTGAAAAAAAAAGTCAAAATGACTGGTAAAAAAAATAAGAAAGAGAAGGATTAAAATAAGTGATGATTCTGTTTTTCTTAGCCCAGTCCAGACCAGCTTTCTGTATGTTTTTGCAAGTTTGTAAACAAAAATAAAAAAAAACAGTTTTTTGAAAAAAAAAATCTTTTTTTTTTTCATAAATTGGGAATTTTAGGTAAAAAATTGGCAAATTAAAGAAAAAGAGAAATTTTTTTGGAAAAATCCGTATTTTTTGCAAAAAACCAAACTATTTTTTTGAAAAAACTAAATGCAAATCCAAGAATGGATTGCTTTACAAGCAAAAAGCAAAAGAACAGATTTTTTTCTGGAAAAAATATTACTTTCTTTTGGTTTAACCAGATTTTTTATGGCAAAAACAAGGTTATCTTTGAAAACAAAACCGAAAAAAAACAATTCTAAAAAATTATACAGTTCGAAAATATAAAAAAATATTTTTTTTTAAATCTATTTTATGTTTAAATATTTTTTTGTTGGATAAAAATTTGTTTTGCTCATAAACTAGGCATTTTGAGGAAAGTTTTAATTTAAAAGTATTTTCTGTACTTTTCAATTAAAACTTGAAAAAAAAACTGTTTTTTTGGTAGAAAAAGTTATTTTTCAAAAAAAAAAACATTTTAAAAATCGATATTTTTTATTTCCAGAGGCCGCAAGTACATCCGATGCCGTTTGTTTCATCACTTACGTTCAATCATTGAAAAAGGAAATGCTTGTCTGGGACAAACAAGTCGAAGTTTATCGCGAAGCTCAGCGAATCTTGGAACGCCAACGTTTCCAATTCCCCAACAATTGGTTGCATGTTGATAATATCGAAGGTGAATGGTCGGCGTTTAATGAGATTATGAAACGCAAGGATTCGGCCATTCAAACACAAGTGGCCAGTTTACAAGCTAAAATTGTGGCCGAAGATAAGGCCGTTGAGACTAGAACTATTGATTTCTTAAACGATTGGGAGAAGAACAAGCCTACAGGAGGCCGTACTCGACCAGATGATGCTTTACAACAGCTTCATATATTTGAGTCGAAATTCTCACGTTTGAAGGAAGAACGCGATAATGTAGTGAAAGCAAAGGAAGCGCTTGAATTACAAGAATCAGCTATCCCTAATAACAACACAGAGAAAATGAGCGTTGTTTTAGAAGAACTTCAAGATTTACGAGGCGTTTGGAGTGAATTATCCAAGATTTGGGGTCAAATTGATGAAACTCGTGAAAAACCATGGTTGTCTGTACAACCACGTAAACTTCGTCAGTCGCTTGAAGCTATGATGAATCAGCTTAAAGAACTTCCTGCTAGATTACGCATGTATGAAAGCTATGAATATGTCAAAAAGTTATTGCAGAGTTACATTAAAGTGAATATGATGATTGTTGAATTAAAATCAGATGCTTTGAAGGAACGCCATTGGAAACAGCTGACCAAACAGTTGAAAGTCAGCTGGGTGCTCTCAGATCTCACTTTGGGTCAAGTTTGGGATGTAAATCTCTTGAAAAATGAACCAATTGTTAAGGATATTATATTGGTAGCCCAGGGAGAAATGGCCTTGGAAGAATTCTTGAAGCAGGTTCGCGAATCCTGGCAAAATTATGAACTTGATTTGATCAATTATCAAAATAAGTGCCGAATTATTCGTGGATGGGATGATTTGTTCAATAAAGTCAAAGAACACATCAATTCAGTGGCAGCTATGAAATTGTCCCCATACTACAAAGTTTTCGAAGAAGAAGCTTTGACATGGGAGGAAAAACTTAACCGTATAAATTCATTGTTTGACGTCTGGATCGATGTTCAGCGTAGGTGGGTCTATTTGGAAGGCATATTTTCCGGAAGTGCTGACATCAAGACGCTTTTGCCAGTTGAAACTTCTCGTTTCCAAAGCATCAGTTCAGAGTTTTTGGGTTTGATGAAAAAAGTGGCAAAATCCCCAAAAGTCATGGACGTTTTGAATATTCCAGCTGTTCAACGGTCTTTAGAACGTTTGGCTGATTTATTGGGTAAAATTCAAAAAGCCCTCGGAGAATATTTGGAACGTGAACGTACCTCGTTCCCTCGTTTTTACTTCGTGGGAGACGAAGATTTGCTCGAAATTATCGGAAATAGCAAAAATGTTGCTCGTTTACAGAAGCATTTCAAGAAAATGTTTGCTGGAGTTGCTTCCATCTTGCTAAACGAAGACAACACTGTAATTCTTGGAATTTCATCACGCGAAGGAGAAGAAGTTAAATTCATTAAGCCAGTTTCAACTGTCGAAAATCCGAAAATTAACGAATGGTTGACCATGGTCGAAAAAGAAATGCGATTTACTCTTGCCTCGTACCTGGCCCAATCTGTCCAAGATGTCAAACAATTCAAGGATACTATTGATCCTCAAAAATACATGGAATGGTGTGATAAATATCAAGCTCAAATTGTCGTTTTAGCTGCTCAAATTTTGTGGTCAGAAGATGTTGAAGCCGCATTACAACAAGCATCTGAAAATGGCCCTTCAAGTGGAAAGAAATCACCATTGGATCGTGTTTTGACTACTGTGGAAAATACGTTGAACGTATTGGCCGATTCAGTCTTGCAGGAACAACCCGCTCTTAGACGTAAGAAATTGGAACACTTGATCAATGAATTTGTTCACAAGAGAACTGTTACTCGTCGCTTGATCGCACATGGAGTAAATAATCCAAAATCTTTCCATTGGCTTTGTGAAATGCGTTTCTATTTTGACCCACGTCAAACTGAAGTTCTTCAACAATTAACTATTCATATGGCTAACGCACGATTCTACTATGGATTTGAATATTTGGGTGTACAAGATCGTTTAGTACAAACACCACTTACCGATCGATGCTACTTGACTATGACACAGGCTTTGGAATCTCGTTTGGGTGGTTCGCCATTTGGACCTGCTGGTGAGTTTTTTAATTGTGTTAAAAATATTATAAATTAAATGGTTAATCACAAAGAGTTTTTTAATACTAAAAGTAACCTTTATTCGGCTAAAGGCAAATCCAAGAATGGATTGCCAGCTTTTTGTTTCGTATCCACACAAATTTTTTAATGAAAAAAACATTTTCAGAAGAAAGCTGTCATTTATGGACTCTCTAGTTTTATATTTTTTTTGCTATGCTTCATATTTAATAATGGTTTTAAAGATGGATGATAAATTCAAAATCGTAAAGTTTTAAATTTTTCCGTACCGATTTGGTCATTCTTTTATCTCTAAGGTTTCGGGCCGTTGGGCCGGAAATCATCAAAGAACAAATAAAGAATCGAAAAATTAAAAGATTTGAATAAAAAGTTCCAAAAAATTCAGGCTTATAATACTACATTCCAAAAATATGAGCCCTAACGGTCAAGAAATGGCCAAATAGGTCCCTCTGAAACCATTTTAAAATTTTTGATTTTAAATTGTCTTTATTTTTTCAATTTGTGCGCAGATAGATTAAGTTTAAACTCAGATAAATTTCAAATATGAGCTACCTATATGGATCCAGCAATGGTAGAATACTTTCACTTTTAGTGTTTTCTGATGTGTTTTCCTTAAAATCAATGCTCTGCCTTTAATAATGCCTAATTTTTTACCAAATCGATTTTTTTTTTAAATCTGAATTAAAAAAAAAATANGCCTTTAATAATGCCTAATTTTTTACCAAATCTATTTTTTTTTTAAATCTTAATTAAAAAAAATACAATTTTTAAAAAAATCACTAAACTGAACTTGAAAAATATCCATTTATATTTTGATAAACTAAAAAAAAATTAAACTTTATTCAAACAGTCCACTGTTTAAGATACCGTAAAAACACGATAATTCGTACGACGTATAACGAATGTATTTAATATTTTGAGTTTTCATTTTTGCATTTAACTAATCAAAAGTTAACAAAATTTGCAGGATTTAGCTTAAAAGCAGTAAAATATTTGTTTGTTTATAGTTTTTTTTTCATTAGAAACATGGTTTTCATGAACTTTTCTGTTGACTAGCGCTGTATGAAATACATGGAATTCGTACAGGTTTTGGTCTCGTAGCTGAATTATCGTGTTTTTAGTTTTTACTGTTTATTTATTTCTGGATATGTACGTAGTAAAAAGCTTACAATCCATTCTTGGATTTGCATTTAGTTTTTTATTGAATTTTCTTTCATTTTTCATTGTCTGAAAAATGCCTAAAAAATTCAACAGTGCAATCATACCATAGCTGTATGAATGACTTGACCTAAAAATCATAAAATTCTAATAATTATCTTTTTATATTTTAAACATAAAAAAATTGTTTTGCTAATCCAAATTCTTAATATTTTTTTTCCTCTACAGGTACCGGAAAAACCGAATCTGTCAAAGCACTAGGCAATCAACTCGGCCGCTTCGTACTTGTTTTCAATTGTGATGAAACTTTCGACTTCCAAGCTATGGGTCGTATTTTCGTCGGTCTCTGTCAAGTTGGAGCCTGGGGATGCTTTGATGAATTCAATCGATTGGAAGAACGTATGTTATCAGCTGTTTCACAGCAAATTCAAACGATTCAGGAAGCACTTAAATCCCAACAAGATGCCAAAAGAGATGCAGTATCAATTACGGTTGAGCTTGTTGGTAAACAGGTCCGCGTTTCAACTGATATGGCCATTTTCATTACCATGAATCCTGGTTATGCTGGACGTTCCAATTTACCAGATAACTTGAAGAAATTGTTCAGATCTTTGGCTATGACAACTCCAGATCGTCAATTGATCGCTGAAGTTATGTTATTCAGTCAAGGATTTAGAACTGCTGAGAAATTGGCATGTAAAATCGTCCCATTCTTCAAATTGTGCGATGAACAACTTTCAAATCAATCGCATTATGATTTCGGGCTACGTGCCCTTAAATCGGTTTTGGTGTCTGCTGGAAACGTCAAACGTGACCGTATTATGAAGATCAAGGACAATATGAGACAACGTGGTGATGAAAACATTGATGAAGCATCTATTGCTGAAAATTTGCCCGAACAGGAGATTTTGATTCAATCCGTTTGCGAAACTATGGTTCCCAAATTGGTTGCTGAGGATATCCCCTTGCTGTTCTCATTGTTAAGCGACGTTTTCCCCAACGTTGGCTACACACGAGCTGAAATGAAGGGATTGAAGGATGAAATTCGAAAAGTTTGCGGTGAAGAATATTTGGTCTGTGGTGAAGGAGACGAGCAGGGTGGTGCTTGGATGGAAAAAGTAAGTTATTCCTTTTTTATTTTTTTTTTGCTATAAAGTAATTTCCTTACAAATTCCTATGTATGCTCACAAATAATAAAGGGATTTGGCGAAACTTGGGTCGATAAAGTAAATATCCTATAGAACGTTGTGTCCTTATTTGTGTGAAAAAAAAAACTGAGATTTTTAGAACAAAAATAAAATGCTGGTGTTTTGCTTTTTGTTTATTATTTGCTGAGTTTTTGATTAACTCATAATTCAATTAATAAATGCTTAATAAATAGGTCATATTTTGGGTTGAATGAAATGCTTATAAAATAAGTTTCATTGCACGACAAAATTGTGGAAAAAAATTATTGAAATACCTAATTATTTCAAATTACAAAAGTTTTTCTAAGTTTGTCACAAGCGTTTCATTTCTAAACACTTGATTTCAAACTAACACTAAAAAAACTATACCATTTTTTCAAAATTTTAAAATATTAAAATTTTGAAAACACTTAATTTTTTTGACAAAAATATTTTAAAATTCAGTACAGTATTAAAACACACTAACTTGTCTCCAAACATTTATACACCCTGAATACACATATACAATTCCCGAATACATGTATACAAATCCCGAAGATACGTATACACATCCCGAAAACACGTATACACATCGTGAAGACACGTATACACATCGCGAAGACACGTATACACATCGTGAAGACACGCATACACACACACACACACACACACACAGAAAAAATTGTTTATTGTCTTTTATTCAAAATGTTCTGAGACAAAAAAAAATAAATTAAACCATGCAACTGGTAAGCCAACTCCAAAAGATCATGGAAACGGCAAAATTACTATTATAATTTTAAATGCTGGCTGTCAATGAAAATGTTCTAAAATTCTCACTTAATCTTGTATTACAAAATTTAACGATTTATTATTATATTCACAGGTTCTTCAATTGTATCAAATTTCCAACCTAAATCACGGTTTGATGATGGTCGGTCCATCTGGATCTGGTAAATCGACAGCTTGGCGAGTATTGCTCAAAGCTTTGGAACGTTTCGAGGGTATCGAAGGAGTGGCCCATGTTATCGATCCTAAGGCAATTTCAAAAGAAGCATTGTACGGCGTTTTAGATCAAAATACTCGTGAATGGACTGATGGTCTTTTTACGCATGTTTTGAGAAAGATTATCGACAATGTTAGAGGTGAGATCAATAAAAGGCAATGGATTATATTTGATGGCGATGTAGATCCCGAATGGGTTGAAAATTTGAATTCGGTGCTAGATGACAATAAACTTTTGACTCTGCCAAATGGTGAACGTCTGTCTTTGCCACCAAATGTAAGGATTATGTTTGAAGTTCAAGATTTGAAATATGCAACTTTAGCTACAGTCTCACGTTGTGGCATGGTTTGGTTCTCGGAAGATGTCTTGTCCACTGAAATGATATTTGAAAATTACATGGCACGCTTGAAGAACATTCCTCTTGAAGATGGGGAAGATGAGAGCTTTACAACACAGAGCAAGTCAGAAAAAGAAGAAGAACTAACCCCAGCATTATCTACTCAACGAGAGATTGCTTCTCTGATGCAGCCGTACTTTACTTCAGATGGGCTTGTTATCAGATGTTTGGAATTCGCAATGGGTCAGGAACATATTATGGACTTTACCCGATTACGTGCGTTGAGCTCATTGTTTTCAATGTTAAATCAAGGATGTCGTAATGTTTTGACCTTCAATTCACAACATCCTGATTTCCCAATTCCACCCGAACAATTGGAGCAGTATGTCCCAAAATTATTAATCTATTCGTTACTTTGGTCATTTGCCGGTGACGCAAAATTGAAAGCCCGTTCAGATTTGGGTGATTTTGTGAGAAGCGTAACTACGGTTGCACTACCAGCTCAAAGTGGAAATCCAATAATTGATTATGAAGTCAGCATTAATGGCGAATGGGCACCATGGTCCAATAAAGTACCGGTTATTGAAGTTGAAACGCATAAAGTGGCAGCCCCAGATGTTGTCGTTCCTACTTTGGACACAGTTAGACATGAATCATTGCTCTACACTTGGTTGGCAGAACATAAACCGCTTGTTTTGTGTGGTCCACCCGGTTCCGGTAAGACAATGACACTATTTTCTGCCCTCAGAGCTCTTCCTGATATGGAAGTCGTTGGATTGAACTTTTCGTCAGCCACAACACCAGAATTGCTTCTTAAAACATTTGATCATTATTGTGAATATAGGAAGACACCAAATGGGGTCGTTTTAGCTCCTGTCCAGCTTGGAAAATGGCTTATTTTGTTCTGTGATGAAATCAATCTACCCGACATGGATGCCTATGGTACCCAAAGAGTCATTTCATTCTTGCGCCAATTGGTCGAACACAAAGGATTCTATCGGTCAAGTGATCAAGCTTGGGTGTCATTGGAGCGTATTCAATTCGTAGGAGCTTGTAATCCGCCAACAGATCCGGGTAGAAAGCCTTTGAGCCACAGATTCTTACGACATGTACCAATCATTTACGTCGATTACCCTGGAGAAACATCGTTGAAGCAGATTTATGGTACTTTCAGTCGTGCCATGCTCCGTTTGATGCCCAACCTACGAGGCTATGCTGAACCTTTGACAAATGCAATGGTTGAATTCTATTTGTCATCCCAAGATCGATTTACACAAGACATGCAACCTCATTATGTCTACTCGCCTCGTGAGATGACTCGTTGGGTACGTGGTATTTGCGAAGCCATTCGACCCTTGGACAATCTCGCTGTCGAAGGATTGGTCAGATTATGGGCTCATGAAGCCCTACGTCTCTTCCAAGATCGTTTGGTTGAAGATTCAGAGCGCAGATGGACCAATGAAAATATTGATATTGTTGCCATGAAGCACTTCCCAAGCGTCGACCGTGAAAAGGCCCTAGAACGACCCATTTTGTACAGTAATTGGTTGTCCAAGGACTACATGCCTGTCAATAGAAATGAGCTACGTGATTATGTCAAGGCTCGTTTGAAGGTCTTCTACGAGGAAGAATTGGACGTGCCCCTCGTATTATTCGACGAAGTTCTTGAGCATGTATTGCGTATTGATCGTATTTTCCGACAGCCCCAAGGACATTTACTGCTTATTGGTGTGTCAGGTGCTGGCAAAACGACATTATCGCGTTTCGTGGCCTGGATGAATGGTTTGTCAATATTCCAGATTAAAGTCCATAATAAATATACGAGCGAAGATTTCGACGAAGATTTACGATGCGTTTTAAGACGTTCGGGATGCAAGGATGAAAAGATTGCCTTTATTTTGGATGAAAGTAACGTTTTGGATTCAGGATTCTTGGAAAGAATGAACACTTTATTGGCTAACGGAGAAGTTCCCGGATTATTCGAAGGAGATGAATACACTACACTAATGACACAATGCAAAGAAGGTGCCCAACGTGAAGGTCTTATGTTAGACTCGAGTGACGAGCTGTATAAATGGTTCACTCAACAAGTCATGAAGAATTTGCATGTCGTTTTCACCATGAATCCCTCAACTGATGGCTTGAAAGATCGTGCTGCGACATCCCCTGCATTGTTCAATCGTTGCGTACTCAATTGGTTCGGTGATTGGTCCGATTCGGCATTGTTCCAAGTCGGAAAAGAGTTTACAATTCGTGTTGATCTGGACAAGCCCACATGGCATGCTCCTGATTTCTTCCCAGCTGTATGTGCTCTCATTCCAAACTCCCCGATGCACAGAGATGCCGTTATCAATTCATTTGTTTACGTACATCAAACATTGCACAAGGCTAACGCAAGATTGGCTAAAAGGGGTGGTCGTACCATGGCCATTACGCCACGTCATTATCTCGATTTTATTCATCATTTCGTCAAATTGTATAGTGAGAAACGAAGCGATTTGGAGGAACAACAATTACATTTGAACGTTGGCTTGAACAAAATTGCCGAAACTGTTGAACAGGTGAGAAAAAAAATATGACATCAGCTCAAAAATTAATTTTGATCCAATTTACTATTTAAAAAAAATTTAACCGTAGATCAGGGCCGTATCTAAAAAGTATTTTTGTGGGCCTAAACAATTATTTTTTTTTAAATTTAACTGGCTTTTAATAGGTTTAAAATACAGACGATTTTTCTTTTTTTAATTCGAAAATATTTTGTTATTCTTTGATATGAATTCAGCAAGGTTACCCAATTTATTATTTTTATAAATTTTAAGATGTTTTTTTATACAAATCAATACCTGCTTTAATAATCCTTCAATTCTTACAAAACTTTGAGGTATGATTGAACAAGTAAATAACAGATTACTAAAGACAAAAATTTTAATGAGAGTCCAAAAATGGCAACATACTACTCTTCCGAAAAATAAATTATCACGAAAATTACGAAACTTTGCAGCAATTAAGTTTAAGCTAATAGTATTCTTTTCCCAAAATATTGGCCCTAACGGTCAAAACTGGCCAATTGGGTGCCTAGGCAAAATTTCAAATTTTTGATTTTGGTTTATGTCTTTGATTTTCCTAAAAATTGGCAGGTACATACTAAATAGGTTTAGGTCTAAGTTTAGAGAGTAAATTAAGATAAAATTCAAATATGGGCTATGAGTAACTAACAGNTTGATTTTGGTTTATGTCTTTGATTTTCCTAAAAATTGGCAGGTACATACTAAATAGGTTTAGGTCTAAGTTTAGAGAGTAAATTAAGATAAAATTCAAATATGGGCTATGAGTAACTAACAGTGGTGGCATACTTTCACTTTTATTTTTTTCTTGAAATCAAAGCGATTTCACAAACAGCAATATTATTTTCTCCAAAAAAAGAAGGAAACGATAAAAATTATTAAAATTTTAGCTTAATTTTTTGTAAAGTTTCTTTGGTCTATGCTCTTTGACAACTGTACTTCATGCATGCAAATAAATAAAAAGGCCGACTGACCTAAAAAGTCGAATATATAGGCCAAAAATGGCAAAGTGGGCCGAAGCGAGCATGAGCAAAGGCCCACTTTGCCATTTTCGGCCTTTAAGGTCAGTCTTTTTATTTTTGGGCTTATAATACTTAAAGCCTTACGAGCAATCGGCCTTTTTTTATTTTCTGTCTAATTTTTTTCGGTCTTTAGAGTATTGGCCTTTCGTTATAAAATTCCCTGGTTTAAATTTTTGCGTAAAAAATATTAGTGTTTATCTGAAGAAGTTTTTGTCACTAGTCTTTCCATTCTAAGGACACAAATTTTTTTTTAGCACAAGAGTTTCTTGTGGTTTGATGGTTTAAAGTCATCTTAAACATATTTGAATAAGTCATTTTTTTAATTTTCCAATTTATAATAATAATTTTAAAATAAAATAGATTTTACATTTATATTAATTCTACGAGACAGTGCACCTCGATCTATTTTTCAGTTCTCTTTCTGTTTCAGTATATTTCTCATAGACCAAATTAAGCTCTTCTAGAAGTTTCCTCATTTCTCGACTCATTTTATCAATTGTTACATTTTGTTTGGAAATTGTTACTGATTGCTTCTCAATCGTTTCAGCCTGCAATTTTGATGTATCCATTTGGCTTATAATAAAATCTCGGACTTCTTCCATTTTTGGCTTTAGCGTCTCGCAATCACCTCTGCTATTCTCTTCAATTTGCTCATTAGACATTTTGAGTTTTTGCAAACTTTTAAGAGTGTAATGACTTTAACTTTAAATTTTTTAGGCAAAAATTAGGTAATTTCACAAAAATTTTCAAAAGCTTTGATTAAAATTATTTGTATTACTATCAAAGTCAAAGGTAATTTGATCAATAGAAAAAAAATAATATAAAAACGTATTTAATTTTGTAAGCATGCTAAGCGTCAATTTTAACAAAATTTAAATAAAAAACATGATGTTATTTTGGCAGCACACTCTTCCCGAAAAAAATATTTCCAAAAATTTAGAAACTACATATATTTAATGTTAGTATTGAAGTCAATGCTAGAAGCTCAACATTTTAGCTATAACGGTCAAGAAATTGTCAAGTAAATTGTCAGTGAATTGGTAGAATTGGTAGGGAGATAGATTTAGTGTAGACTAAGATAAAATTTAAAGATAGGCTATGTGGATCCAACAATGGTGGCAAACTTTCACTTTTAGTGTATAAATTTGAATAACTATCCTTTTTTTCTAAATATAAGCTACGGTAAAAATCCAGCCCAAAAAACCCCAGACCTAAAAATTTCCTTTTGCTTTTTGCCAATGCGATAGCAAAAAGCTATTATATTTCCTTCCAAAATCTCGGAACGGAGCGTCTCCCAGGGGCAAGAGTCACATATCTGGAACGATCATGATCTCCTGATCAAAAAGCTGTCTTTCCGTCGGTCCGTTAGTCCGTCCGTCCGTCGGTCCGTTGGTCCGTCCGTCCGTTGGTCCGTCCGTCCGTCCGTCCGTCGGTCCGTTGGTCCGTCTGTCGGGTAAATAAATTTTGGTCTTCGCTACAGGTCGTATTTTTTATCCGATTGCCTTCAGGAATGATAAATCTGATTGAGGAATAGATCTGATTCGATTATGGGCTTTGAGGATTCAATAACGGCGGCAGACTTTCACTTTTAGTGTTTTCTATAAATCAATGCCGCCCTGCCTTTAATAATGCTTCGATTCTTACCAAACTTTGATATATGATTGATCA
>JXOU01008232.1:13929-24564 GCA_001014815.1 Chaoborus trivitattus | reverse complement strand
AAAAAAACTAAATGCAAATCCTAGAATGGATTGTAAGCTGTTTGCTATGTATTCAAAGAATAAATATCCTAATCGACAGATTTGAGTTGAATTTTACATTCTGTGAGCTTACTAAGAAATAATATGATATTTATTTGTACACATAAAGCACAGATGGCGTAGTGAGTAATTAAACTCTTTAATGTTGTGGTTTTTGAGATCTCATAACACTTTCAGCTAAAATTTAATTTTTTTTGCCGTTTATGGGATCTCATATAAATGTTGTTACTTACTGTTCTGCTACTCATTTTATTAATCATTTTACAAAGTTTGGTAAGAATTAAAGCAATATTAAAGGCAGGGCATTGATTTAAAGAAAAACATTAAAAGTGTAAGTATACTACCATTGTTGGATCCTCATATCCTATATTTGCATTTTATCTTAGTTTATAGTTTACACTAAACCTATCTGCAATCCAATTAAAAAATATATTGGAGAGGAGAGAACTTCTTGACTGTTAGGGTTATTTTTTTTAAGGAAGTACAATTATTAGCCTAGACTTCAATTTTGCAATTTGAAATTTTTTAATACAAATCGGGTGAAAAATGCGTTCTCGGGCAACGTTACAAAATCATTTGGGTGACGAACGGAAATATTATATAGCATTTTGTAATCACTATCAGAAAAAGCAAAAAATAGGATTTTTTTACATCGCTAAACATAAAAAAAGTTGGCAAGTCTCTATAATTTACTAAATTCTTAACACAAATGTAGGTGCAGTTTTGTTTAAAAACAGTAGCTTGGACTAAGACCACCGTATCTCTCTTCTATACTGCAATACTTAATTATTTAACGGTAAACGGTCCCTTATGGGCCACCTATAAATTAGGTAACGCAGCTAAGAGAGAGGAGGTGATAATATTTGTTACGATCTGTTACATGGGGTAGAGGGAGGTCATAGTTTTGTTATCTTTTGTTGCGAAGGGGGGTGAAGAGTCTGCCAATAAGTTACGTAACAATTTTTCGATCAAGTGTCATTAGGTCGAATGGTCACTAGGCCGAGGCTCATTATAGGCGGAAGCTCTGTAGGCCGAAAATCATTACGCCGAATGGTCATTAGGTCGAAGCTCATTAAAGCTTGAAGAGGCATCTAACTCCCTGGAACCGAAATTGTTCAAAAATGCGACAAATTTCCAAAGTCTCTCTCATGAAAATGTCACATTGTTTTGCTACTCATTTGATCATCAGACAACAAAGTTTGGTAAGAATTGAAGCATTATTAAAGGCATCGGATTGATTTTAAGGTAAAAATTAAAATTAAAAGTTAGCAACCATTGTTGGATCCTCCTAGCCTTTATTTTTTATTTTATCTTAGTTTACGCTAAACCTATCTGCCAAAAAAAAAATTAATTCGGAGACAATTCCAAATCACAGATTTTCAAATTTATCAATTGGGCTCTATTTGACCTATTCTTGACTGTTAGGGCTTTGATGAGGTAATTTTCAAAAAAATCNCCTATTCTTGACTGTTAGGGCTTTGATGAGGTCATTAAAAAAAATTNAGATTTTCAAATTTATCAATTGGGCTCTATTTGACCTATTCTTGACTGTTAGGGCTTTGATGAGGTAATTTTCAAAAAAATCGGTTCCTTATTAGGGAATTTTAAAGAACCACCAAAATAATTTGGGTGGGGAACGGTCGAACAAACGGACGGACAATGGACAGACAGTAACAGCTACTTTATCAGAAAGACAGGAGAAAACATACGCATGCCCCTGGGGGATACTCTGTTTTGAAAGTATTGGAATGATATGTAATTGATATAATTAATAGAAAAGAAAATATAATCTACCGTACATACGTACTACAATTTCACGATTTGAACGTATAACTCCTCTCAACATAAACATTCATTTGGAAAATCTGACAATATGAGTAATTTATTTGGCTTATTTACTATAGAGACTCCAAAGGGGAAAATAGTCCGTCTAGTGTCTTTTTTTTTATTTTAGCAAATTTCAAACTAATATGAGCAGTCTTTTGTAATTTATCATTTTTCTCATTTCTTTTTACAATTCTATAATGTATTTAGGTATCAATTTATATTAATAATTTATTTCTTTATCTAATGCACATGCACACATACATTAACAGTTCATTTTAGGGTAGAAAAAGGATTTAAATTGTCAATTTCGACGATGTTTCGCCAGTTTCGTTCTGGAAAAAGAACAGATTTCGCAAAATGTTTGTCTTGGTCACATTTTTTGACTCTGCAAGTTTTGGACTTTCGGCATTCGGTTTTATGGCTGGGCTACTGCTACATTTGGCATTTTGTTCTTCTTCAATGCTCCTCATAGGACTTTCGGCGACATTTTCCTGGATATTTGGCAATTGTTCTTCGATTGGCAAGTGTAGTTTCATGTCGATCTCGTAGCCACCTGGCAGAGGTCCAATTGACTGGCTTTCATGCAATTCCTGTTCATTTTCGGGAATGTTGTTGGAGCCAGTTGCACTGTCTAATGATACAGTTCGTTGAGATTTGGGAATACGTTGCCCGAAAATGTTACGTTTATGTGATGATGATACACTATTTGAGTCTAATTCATCACGAAATGACCTTTCAGAACTTCGAAACGAGCGTCCACTACATAAACTAGCTTTATCGGCTGCAGTTTCCTGTAAAAAGAAAACATGACAATGTTATTAAAGAAATGTATGCATATTTATTTTTGGTATTTTAGTTGAATTAACAATTTAACTTGAATGGTCGAAAAAATTTTTTGTATAATTTTAAAAGGCCAAAAATTAACGAAACCATAAATTAAACCAGGATTAAATATAGTCTAATGAAAAATAGAATTGTCAAAATCGCAAACTCTCAAAATCACAAAAATTAACCATGCAAAAAAATCACGAAAATTGATCTGGCAACAAGAATTGCCGTGATTTTTTTTAAATGATTGATAGCTAAGAAAATTTTATTTTTTTACGCGAGTCCAAAATTGGCGGCATACTGCTTTTCAAAAAAAAAAAAACTAAAATTACGAAACTTTGCAGTTTGTAATTTTAGGCCAATAGTATTACATTCTCAAAATATGAACCATAATGGTAAATAAATGGCGATTTTTTTTAAAGTTAATAGGTAAATAAGTTTAGACTAAACTATAAGATCTGAAACAAATATAAGCTATGAGGACCCAGCAATGGCAGTAAACTTTATACTTTTTGGTCACTACGCCATCTGTTCTTAATACATACAAATAAATATCATATTATTTTTTAAAGATAGCTGACACAATGTTAAATTTAAATCAAATCTTACTGGTAAGATATATTTGTTTTTGTATATGTAGAAAAGCTTACAATCCATTCTTGGATTTACCTTTAGATTTTTCTTGTTTTCTCCAGTCCAGTTCAGTTTTTAATTGTTTTAGATCCAAAACTCCCAAAAAAATTCCGATTTTCTTCATTAAAAAATCAGTTTTTTCTAGAATCAATCTGGATTCTTCCAATAAAAATCTGTTTTTTTTTTCAAAATAATATCGGTTTTTTTTTTAAAGAAAATGTTTTTTTCCTCAAAAATCACAGTTTTTTTTCCCAAATTTTGAGAAAACTAGAAATTTTGGGACAAATTTTTTTTTCGGATTTTTTTTTAGAATAAAATAAGCNAAAAGAAAATGTTTTTTTCCTCAAAAATCACAGTTTTTTTTCCCAAATTTTGAGAAAACTAGAAATTTTGGGACAAATTTTTTTTAGAATAAAATAAGTCCAAATTAATTGTAATAATATACTAATTTTATTATTTTATGATTTTTATAAGCGTAAGGAAATGTGGTAAACTACTATAGCGAGCGTACGAGAAAAACAAAGGGGCTCAAAAAAATATTTCTTGAGATATTTCTTTCATTGACACACTTGATAAAACATCTATGGCCTGATATGTTACATCACATTAAAACTAAAACTGACAAAATAGGTACCTTTTCTGAAACTCCATCCTCGCTAAAATTAGGCTCGTTGTGTTGGCGACATTGACTAGATATCGAACCAGCTAACGCTTTGGTTGATGCCGTATCGTTTATCGTTATTCCCGATTTTTCACTAACGCAGGTGACGGCCGATGCCGTTTCAGATGTGCTAACATCTACTTGTACTTCTAGACGATGACTAAAAAAATAAAATACAAAAAATATAAATTAGATACTAGCTAATAATTTTACTATTGTCATATTTACCCCGTTATACTGCCAGCCAGAGCAGTAGTAGATGGATTTGCAACCGTATACGTCGAATGCTGGCTTAAAACACCTAAATGGCTGCCGCTGGCAACACTTAAACTAACCTCACCTATACTTGTGGCACCAATACGAGAAACAGCGTCAACGCTTGCTGCATCTAAAAAGATCAAGATTTAGTTAAATTCTATAATAATCGAGTAATACTAGAAAATAATTACCATGATTCCTCGATCCATTGTCTTCCTCTTCGTCAAATTCAAATTTCACTTTGTCTCCACATCCTGCTCGGCAGAGGGAAACTGGCACGACCCCATAAACGTAGAATAGTAAAATGGGTACTCCAATGGCAATGGCTAACCCAGCCAATACGGGGGAAATGATTACCTGAAAAATAAAAAAAGATTAATTTATATAATTTTTATAAACAAGATTAAAATTTTACAAGAAAAAAGNCAGCCAATACGGGGGAAATTATTACCTGAAAAATAAAAAATATAAACTTATAAAAAAGATCAAATTTTTACAAGAAAAAAAGTTTGGTACCAAAGAATAACCCCTCAAAGAAAGACTCAACAAGATTTTTTTTTTTGACATAGATTTTTCAGTGAAGGTTTTGAGTTTCACATTCAATTAGAGTGATTTTTATCCTTTCTGAGGTAAGGCTGCCCCTTAAATACTTAAAATTATGTAAAAATGTTAAAAAATATTTGACATTGAAAATTGTGATTTCCGTAGGTTAGTCCCTTGTTTATTGAAGTAACATGCCATACTCGCACCAAAAAATGCTCAATTTTTTAAAACCTAAATTTTTAAAACATGATTTTGCTATTCAATTAACATTGATTGTAATTGTTTTTATATCAATAAATAAAACCGACATTTGATAACAATTTTTGTCATCATATTTAGTATAGTTTTTAGTTAAAATATGCAAAACATTGAATTGCAGTGATAAATTTTCAGTGTCATAAGAATGCGCGAAAATAGAAAAAAGAATGCCCTTACATTTCTTTCTAATGCTTTTTTTATAAGTATTTATATTATAAATATCAGTTTTATATTTTTATAATTTTATTTCTTTGTTTTCAAATAGAATACCTTTCATTTTCAAACTATAAATTCAAAGAAAAGTTTACTTATCAAAGAACAGCTTCTTCAAATCGTAAGTGTAAAAATGTTCGATAGATCATCGATTGAAAATGGATGTCAAATGTTCTGAACCATTTTATTCATATAAAAAAATACAATTGTGGACCACCTAAAATGCTTCCGAATTAAAGGAATGTAATGCAAATAATCAACTTAAATAAAAATATCTTCAAAAAAGTGAATATCGATAAGATGGGACATTCTTTGGTATGAGTATGGTAATGGTAATTCCAAAAATAAAAAAGGCTATAAATAATGTTAAGGGTTGAATTTTGTCTAGTCCAGTACAATATTTGTTTTGTTTTTTTCTAGTTTGTCATCCAAAATTTTAGAAAAAGATTGGGTTGCACCAAAAAAAATTGATTTTTGGGAATTTTGGGACGAAAACTGGAAAATTAAAAAAAAAAACTTTTCAGAAACATTAATGTTTTTTGGAATTTTTGGGTCACAAGCTAAACAAAA
Organism: Chaoborus trivitattus; assembly: GCA_001014815.1. Lineage (NCBI taxonomy): Eukaryota > Metazoa > Arthropoda > Insecta > Diptera > Chaoboridae > Chaoborus > Chaoborus trivitattus. The sequence continues at coordinate 18,734 of JXOU01008232.1, read as the reverse complement.
CTGACCAAAAACAGGACTAAGAGAAACAAAAAAAAAATGTATCACCTAATCTAATCCTACGTTACTTGCGCTTGCTCTTGCCACGTCCATTTAGGTCTTTATCGTTTACTGGAGTTCATAGCAAAATGGAATTGGTTTAATAGCAATCCTTGTTTTCCCCTGTCCAGTTTGTGATACAAAAAAAAATCCCATTCAAAAAACATTTTTTTTTGGAAAAATCAATTGTTTTTGATAAAAACCATTTATTAAAAAAACACATTTTTTGTAATTTTTGGGTCGCAAACTGGGGGAACTGACCGNATTCAAAAAACATTTTTTTTTGGAAAAACCAATTGTTTTTGATAAAAACCATTTATTAAAAAAACACATTTTTTGTGATTTTTGGGTCGCAAACTGGGGGAACTGACCGAAAACAGGACTGGAATTAATATTTTTGAGTTACGTGATTTATGGTCGCTTCGTTATTATATCTTTCTATGTAATCTTTTTACTGACTACATATTTATCTAAAAATTTCTGAGAATGTAGTTTTTTCCAAAAAAATATTCAAATTTTCAACAAAAATTGAAAAATGTCAGAGGTCTAGGAATAATGTACAAAGCCATAAAAATGTCAAAAGGGTTTAGGAAAAAAGTATAAATCCAAAAAAAAATATTATGTTAGACCCCTTTTCTCCCTACAGTCACACAAACGTTACGATTTACATACATGAGTCTATGACACCAAAGTTTTTCTTTCTAGAAGTCTTCAAAAATATGCATCGGACGACGATTAAATTCGAAATGCAAATAAGACCCACCCAACTGCAAGTAAACAATTATAGAACTAGAACTATTGGCAAATAAAATAATCTTAAAATAAAGGATTTTAATTGATTTATTTGAATCGCTCTACTGCGCAGTATCAATGGATGCAAAACTCATATCATTTCCATAAAGATACCAATGACACTGAAAATGTTGAAAAAATATATCATCAATAAATTCTTCTTCATGTACCTTGTACAAAATTACAAATTTCATAAATTATATCGATTGATGAGGGAAAAGCTCATTGAAAAGCCCCCAAACCAAACTACAATTTATTACAGAAAATAATGTTTGTTTGCCTTGTGGCCCCGCCCAAACATCCTTTTTGCGATGAAAAAATTGAGGAAATTGTAGAAAATTGCAATGTTTTATACTAACTAGACTGAAGTGGAAAACAGTATACTGCCAGCTCGTTTAATCATGATGACACATTTTATGGTGACTTTTTTCTTGAATTCATATTCATTATATTGAAAATTTCATCGCAGTTATGGGANAGTATACTGCCAGCTCGTTTAATCATGATGACGTTTTTTTTAATTCATATTTATTTTATTGAAAATCTCATCGGGAGAAGTTTAAAAGATTTGTGACAGACTGTAACACGGGGGAGGGGAATTTGATAAAAATGTCACGGAATACGTTTTTCAATATTTTAAGTAACAAAATTAGATTTTTTTTTTTCATATTTTGTTTGAATCGTAAACAGCGAAAGTAATCATTTCAAATAATAAGGTTTTGAAAGAATACACTTTTAACGCCTTTTCGTTACAAAACAGCTTATTTGATGCAATAAAAGGTTAAATTATGCCAAAACAGCATATTTTTATGTAAAAACAGGTTCAATTATGCCAGAAGCATTGTATATTGTATGCCTAAAACAGGAAATATTATGCCAAAACAGAATATCATACTTGTACTAAACAATGTTGTATGTCCAAACAATGTTGCAATTGTCGGTATTCACATATTATTAGCTTCTTATAGCAAATTATAGAGTAATTGGTGCTTAGCATGGTTAACTATTAAGAATAAATCATAAAGTAATCAATTTTCCCAAAAAGATCAATTATAATCAATTAAACGACCGTTTAATTTTCGTCATCAATTTTTCAATTGAAAATATTCTAAAAAGTACAGTATTCTTACAGCAAGGTAAAAACTGTATCGCATAATTAATTTTAAAAGTTTATTCTTTCATTTGATATGAAAATAACCGAACATTTATAGTCGAATGTGTCGTAAATCGACTCTATAAATTTTGTTCAAAATACAACATTCATAAGTACAAGTATGGTACAGTATGCCAAAACATTATAGTTTATAGCAAAACAGGATAAATTATGCCAAAACATAATATTATACCAAAACAGGATGCAGCATGCCAAAACAACATCTTTTATGCTAAAAAACACATATTATGCCAAAACAGTATTCTATGCTAAAAAAGAATATAGTATGCCAAAATAGCATAGTTTATGAAAAAAGGATATGTTACGCCAAAACAAAAATGTCTATTTTATGCCAGTACAGCATGTATTATGCCAAAGTAGCTTATTTTATGCCCAAATAACATATTATGCCAAAATAGCATGTCACTTAAAGCGAAAACAATTTATGCCAAAAGAGCAAATATTATTGCAAAATAGGATACAGTGTGTCAAGTCGGCATTTTTTATTCCAGAACCTGTATTATGCCATGGCAGGATATTATGGCAAAACAGCAATTCTATAACGAAAGGCCAAAACTCGAAAGCCCGAAAAAATAAGGTAAAAAATATGAAGGCCGACTAACACACTGAAAATGGCAAAGTGGGCCTTCGCTCTCACTCACTTAGGCTCATTTTGCCATTTTCAGCCTACATGTATTCGATTTTTTGGGTAATTAAGCCTTTTTATTTACAACCTTTTGGGTTAGCCGACCTTTTTATTTTCGACCAATTTCTCTTTTAGCCTTTAAAGTTTTCAACATATTTTTTCTGACATTCGAGCTTTGGATATAGTATGTCAAATTAGCATTTTTATGCCAAAACAGCATAGTTTATCCCTAAGCAGCATATTTTATCCAAAACTGCCTATTTTATGCTAAAACAGGACATTTTGTTCCAAAACAGCATATTATGCCAAAACAGCACATATTATGCCAAAACAGCATATTATACATTATACTAAAACAGCATATTTTATTCTAAAACAGCATATAGTATGCCAAAATAATATATTTAGATGCCCTTGATATTGTTTTAACAATTAAATATAAAAAAATAACTATTTGTCTATTGTGTAAAATTTGTTGTCAAAACACAATATTTTTCAACATTTTTTCAAGTTTTTCTATAAATTTTTTTTTTCACAATACTGACCATACATCTTCTCTCAACTCTGCCACATATCTATTAAAACCTTTAGAGTTGAGAGCATAAGAACATAAAAGCATGCTGCTAGTACAAAGTTAAACGTAGTCTCTCATCTCATTTATATGCTCATGCATGTTTGAAGAGCAGAAAATCGCGAAGAGGGCACAGTTTTAATACACATTTTATCATAAGCAGACGCATTTATGATCAACTAGCAGGCGTTTTATCAATTATTAGGATTATTGTGATAATGATGCAAAAAATTATGTTTTAATAATGTGAACATTTTTGTGATGTCGATTTAAATATTAAATTATATCTCCTAGCTGAAAAAATAGAAATTTTTTGGTATTGAGACTATTAATTTTTCTGTCTAGACACGAGAAATATTCAAAAGGAGCTTTTTTCAAACGTAAGTGCTTTTCCGTATACATTAAAGTGTAAGAAATAGTCCAACATGTACTTTACGTACATAAATTGAGCGGAAGTTATACTTTGTCACATATGTTATTCATGTTTTTCAGTGTTTTTTAATGGGTGTGTTAAAAATATGTATGGCAAAACATAGGGTTCATCGCCATCATCATCATCTGTTCTCAGTTTGCGAGTATTATAAAAAAAAGTTAAATGGAACTGGAATTTTTTAATGAGTCATTTTTGTGTTCACAGTTAAAAATAATTCAAAATATTGTGCATTATATAGTTGGATTCTCAGACAAAAAAGGCAAAGCAGAAAAATAGCTAATTTCATTAAAACAGTATTATGCTGTTATATGTTGGGTTATGCTAGGATGAGACGAGATGAAAATGAGAGATGAGTAACCGGCAAATGTGTTTCCCCTTTAATGCATGGTATACTTTATAAAAAAAAAATCTAAAATGAGTCTTGAACAAATGAAAGAAAATGGAAAAAATTTAAACGCCTGCAAAAATAAAAAAAAAGTAGTTTTGGTTATTATAACTGACGGACTGAAAGAACTTTCGCTTTTGCGCGCAAAAAAAAATTAAAATTTGACCCATTTTTTAGTTAATCTTGAAATTTTTAGCTATTAAATTAAATGAAAATGACCAAATATTTTTTAAGAGAAATGTGTCAGTATTTCGTAAAAACTACAGCTCAAATTTGAATAANAAATGACCAAATATTTTTTAAGAGAAATGTGTGAGTATTTCATAAAAACTACAGCTCAAATTTGAGCTGTAGTTTTCTGAGAAGTTTAAAAAATGGTGAATTACCTACAAATTTAAAATTGATTGATAACTGCTCCACCTGTACCCAAATAGATTAAATATTCTATTTTATAATTTTAAATATTTTATGAATACTAAATTTTATTTTATCGTAACGATAAAATAAATTGCGTTTAAAAAAATATCTTTTTTGTTTTATCTCTTATACTCAGCAGGATCCCCACAATTCTGTCAAAAATCACGCAATTTTTTGCAAATTTGACCATACATTTTCGAAAATATTTTTTGACATAATGTTTCATATTAGACTATCTGAAATATTTTTGGTTGTTTTACTGTCAGTTTGTTTTATGTACAATTAATTTGTGACTAAGTTAGGGGCTGAGCTTTGATTACGTAACACAAACACTATGTATCAAACCTTCACAAATTCTAAAATTGTTGCTTT
>JXOU01008137.1:0-11157 GCA_001014815.1 Chaoborus trivitattus | reverse complement strand
GTCCTCAGTGCACACAAAAATTAAGTCTCCAAACATTTTTGCGGTTTACAGAAAAATATTTAAAAGTAACTCAAAATTGCTCAACCCAGCCTTTTTTCAAAAATTCATAATATTTTTTTAAATAGTTTTTTTCGTATAAGTAATTTTTGGCAACAAATCTATGGCACATTTTTTCACAAATTATTTGTATAAATTTGGCAAGATAAGAAAAAAATCTTAAAATTTAAAAAATTGAGTATTTTACAGGTACCAATAGTGTTGTATGTTGTATATTGTGTTCATTATTTCCATGAATTTTGATTTTTAAAGAAAAATAATAATAATATTTACAGCAATATTTATTAAAAAATAAAGAAATAATTTTTTGAATAGCTCATACTCATCCATTTGATCTTGAAAATAGATAAATTTCATGTTTGACACGAAATGAATATTTTAAATTATTACAAATTGAATGAAAAATTACTTTTGACGCTTTTGAAAGAGGTTAAGTTTCCTTTTAAATGCAACATAATCGCTTCCAAATCGAAAATTGGATATAATATTTTTAATATGTTAATGATAATAATTATAATAATAATAAAGGAATGAAATATTATGAAAAAAATTATATCTCTGCCTAAAATTAATAAATGCGATCCTGCGCGCTTTAATAACGCAAAATTTTATTTCATTTGTTTTCACATTTTCAAAAATAAGTACGTTACAAATAATAATAATAATTCGTTGTATAATAATAATCGTTGCATTATTCTTTTCATAATAGTTATATTTTTCACAATTAACATGTATTATATAAGTAATATTTTTTCCATTATTTACAAAATTTCAGTTAACTCCAACGGTCAATTTGAAATTATTCTCTGTATGGCTTGCAATACGAGTATCGATGATTCATGTGCTGGCTGTAGGAGCCTGAATGGGAGAACCGTTTCAGACATTTGCTGCACTGAAAAGGTTTCTCGCCGCTGTGAAGCCGCTTGTGTTCGGTTAAGTGGTGTTTGTGCTTGAACGCTTTCGGGCATTCGACGCATTTGTAGGGTCGTTGACCTGGAATGGTGGAAAGAATTATTAGTTTATTTTTTAATGAATAGTTTTTGATTTTAATGGTGTTTCCTCATGTGATTAAATTTATTTTTGCCCTATTTTAGGTTAAATAACCTAAAAAAAAATAGTAAATGATCAGTTTGATGTTTTTACCTAATTTTGAACAAATTTATAGCAGCTAAATTTGCGGTCGATTAATCTAATCGATGTTTGAAATCGTTCAGTTTTGTTGTAAATTGCTCAAATATTTTAAAGCATTTTTGATGTATTTAAAGCTTTTATTACAATAGCTCATATTTCTTTTCGGTCATTTTTGATCGATTATTAGCTTTTTTATTACAGAAGCTCATATTTGATCAAATTAACCAGTAAATGTTTAATATGATTTTGTTTTTTGATTTTTTTACATAAGTAATTTGAGCAATTTCAATCAACTTATCCATGATTTTTTTTTTTTGATTTTTGAACATAAGTAATTTGAGCCATTTCAATCGACTTATCCATCGAATTAATTATGAACTTGGTTTACCGAAATATTATTTGAAATGGTTCAGTTTTGGGGTCAGTTGCTCAAATTTCAAGATTGGATGATTTTGAGTTGTTTGAATGAATAGATCGACTGAGAATTGCTGTGACCAATTTTCAGTCTATTTATTAATTCAATCAATTATAAATTTGGTTTACCGGATTATTATTTGAATGTGATGTTTTGGAAGATTTTGAGATTTTTATTAGCAATTTGCGCAATTTTCAGTTGATTTATCCATGCAATTAATAACAAATCTGGCATACTGAATTATTATCTGAAGTGGTTTGGTTTTGTGGTCATTTGCTCAAATTTTATGACATTTTTTAACGATTTTAAGTTTTTATTTTAACAGCTTGAGCAATTTTCAGTCGATTTATCAATTTAATTAGTTATTAATTTGGTTTACCAAATTATTATTTGAAATGTTTTGGTTTTGTGGTCAGTTGCTCAAATTTTTAGACATTTTTTGACGATNATCCATTTAATTAGTTATTAATTTGGTTTACCGAATTATTATTTGAAATGGTTTGGTTTTGTGGTCAGTTGCTAAAATTTCAAGACATTTTTGACGANTTAACAGCTTGAGCAATTTTCAGTCGATTTATCAATTTAATTAGTTATTAATTTGGTTTACCAAATTATTATTTGAAATGTTTTGGTTTTGTGGTCAGTTGCTCAAATTTTTAGACATTTTTTGACGATTTTTAGCTTATTTTTAACAATTTTCAGTCAATTTATTCATTCAATTAATTATTTATTTGGTTTACTGAATTATTATTTGAAATGGCTCAGTTTCGGGTTCAGTTGCTCAAATTTTAAGACATTTTTGGATGATTGTGTTTTTTGTTAACAATTTGAGCAATTTTCAGTCGATTTATCCATTCAATTATTCATAAATCTGATATACCAAACTATTATTTTGATTGGTTTGGTTTTGTGGTCAGTTGCTCAAATTTGAAGACATTTTTAGAAGATTTTGAGTTTTTTTTAGCAAATCGATTTATTCATCAAATTAATTATACATTTAGTTTACCGAATAATTATCTGAAGTGCTTTGGTATTGTGATCAGTTGCTCAAATTTTAAGACACTATTGGACGTTTTTGAGTTCATATTTGTGTCGAATTTATTAAATTAATTTGAATATATTTTGAGCAATTTTTGGTCAATTTATCGAAATTATGCTTAAAATTGTTCAGTTTATTGAAAATTTCTAAAATTTTTGAGATTTTTATCAATTTTGAGCTCATATTTGAGTCAAATTTATCCAATAAATGTTTAAAAATGTTCGGGATATTATTTGAATTAATAAATATATTATTAGAATTAATAAAATATTTACCTGAATGTTCATATTTATGTCTCGCCAGCGAGCTATGTTTGCTGAAAGCTTTATCACATTGATCGCAAACGTATTGCCCTTCGGCGTCTGGTTGTTCCTTGGCCGTACTAGAATACAGGGGGCGTTTCGATGATGCCAAACCCAAAATATTGTTCTCATAGGCAGATATCCTGGAATCGTCATCACGCCACGAGCGTTTTTCTGATCCTGGACTTAAACTGTTGCCACGGTTTATTAAAGGATTTCGTGCCATTTCTGGTGCAAACTGGAACAGGCGGTCCATAGAAACGAGCCCCAGTGCGTACGGATTTCTTGATTGTCGTTGTGGGTGTGTTGCTTCATTCGGGGATGGTGTTTGTCGAACCATAAAATCATTCGGCAACTGGTACGGGTAGAACGGTTTAAAAGAATTCGAACTGCCCGGTGATTTTATGCTCAAGTTCATCGCTTCGTCACCAGATGTCATTGAATCGTGCTGCTGAGGAACGATACCATAACGTGGGGAATGCGATGGTGTTGATCTTTCTCTTTTTATAGAAAGGTCCAACGGTTGGTCATTTTCGACGGTTGACGAGAATGAAGCGGGAGACTCCGAAGCCGAGGAATTGTTTGGATTGAAAAAAAGTGGTTTACCATTTAATGTGCCCATTTTCCTCTCACGTGATCGATTGTTCTGGAACCAAACTTGAACAACTCTAGGATCGAGCATCAGTCGTTGGGCAATAACTCGAAATTCTTCTCGGTTCGGTCGTGCATTCGTCGCATAATACTCTTTCAAAATGCTCTGCTGTTCCTCACTGATTGCTGTCCTTACGCGGACCTTGCGCTCCGAGTCATTTGAAACTTTAGATTCATGGTCTTCGGCTTCGTCTTCACTTCCAGACGCTGTCTGTGGCATGTATGAATTTGCGGCTGCCAAGTTTAAAGCCATAGCGTCGGCTATTTGATTTCGAAACAGAAGAGAACCACAAAGCATCTTTTCATGTTGAACAAGCTCGGTCGGGTGGTTAAAAGTCTCTTTACAATTGCCACATTGCAATTTCTCCTCATCCCTCATTTCCTCCTTGATGTTATTAGGACTTTGCGGCCGATAATCGTTTGAGGTGTCCTGGGTGACTTCTGGTTCATGTTTAACCGGTGATGGCATGATATTCTCCCGTTGATTTTCAAATTCTTCTTTGGAAAGATTTTGCACAGGGGTCTCTGGTCGTGGGGAATCAACGCGAATATCCTGTTTATCGTCCTCGTCCTTTATGTCCATCACAAGTTTCCTCTCTTCAGCCACATCTTCAGATACTTCTTCGATCATATCTTCGGGATCGGATTGCATCGGTGTTGACGGCGTTCTCGGTGGGTTGCTCAAATGGTTTGCATTGGCTCCGGTCAGTTCCAGTATCCTTTGCATGCTGAATGGAATGAATGGAGCCGCATAGAATGGATTTTGGAATGATGCCAAGTAATTGTTGAAATTTGGAATCATGGGTAGAAATGCACCGTTGCCCTTGACGGCATTATTAGACGGCTGCAGGTAGTTTTGGGCCATTTGCATTGATTGACGCTGACGCTGACTTGTGGCCATATTCTTTTCTATTTTAATATTAATATTGTTGTTGTTGTTATTATTATTATTTAAATTACTATTATTGTTATTAAGCTTAAGTCCCATACTGATGCATTTCTTTGAGGTCATGTGACTGGAATACGAGCCCGAATGTGAGAATCGTTTGCCGCAATTGGTGCAGGCAAATGGCTTCTCACCTGAATGTATTCGGATGTGTTCCTTGAGGTGATGCTTGAATTTGAAGGCCTTATCACAATCGGTACATTTAAATTTGCGTAGGAGTGCGGATTCGTCGTGGCTGATCATGTGGCGCTGCAGGCGATAGACGTTGGCGAAAGTTTTGTGGCAGGTTTTACAACACTGAAAAAAAAGAGATTGATTAAAATTTAGAATTTTTCAAGAGTTAAAACTAATTTAGGAGAAATTAGAAGAAATTACAAATTAGATGATTTGCAATTTTTTTTAAGAATTCTAGAAGTATTTAGAAGCATACAGAAGAATTTAGAAGTATTAAGAATAATTTTGAAGAATTTTGAAGCACTAAGAAGTATTTAAAAGGATTTAGAAGAATCTAGAAGCAAATAGAAGAATGCAGAAGTATTTTGAAGATTTTCTTCAGTTTTTTCTAGTCTAGTCCGAAAAATCAGGTTTTTATAGAAAAATTCCAGTCTAGTCCAAAAAATCAGGTTTTTATGGAAAAATACATTATTTAAAAAAATCATAATTTGAAAAAATCCGAATTTTTTAAAACCTTCAAATTAAAAAAAAAAAAATCAATTTCTTTAAAAAAACATCAAATTTTTTGAAAAATAATTTGGAACAATCCAATGTTTTTGGAAAAATCCATTTTTTTTAAATCTAATTATTTTTTTAAAACAATCATACATTTTGAGAAAAGTTCAATTTTTTTTTGAATAATTAATTTTTTTGAAAAAATACAATTGTTTTTAAAAAATCCAAACTATTTGGAAAAATCTATTTTTTTTTTAAATCCAACTTTTTTGGAAAAATCTATTTTTTTTTATCCAATTGTTTTGAAAAAATTAAATTTTTTTAATAAAATATTTTTTTTTTAAGAAAATTCAATGTTTTTGGAACTGTTTAATTTTTTTTGGAACAATCCATTTTTTTTTAAATCCAAATTTCTTTAATCAACCCAATTTTTTGTTGGAAAAATCCAAATGTTTTGGAACAATTATATATTTTTTTTTTGGAAAATCCAAATGTTCTTTGCAAAAACTAATTTTTTTTGGTAAAATTTTTTTTAAATTATTTTTGGAACATTCCAAATTTTTTAAGAAACATTTAGATTTTTACAAAAACTATGGTTTTTAGAATTTTTTTTTGAAAAACTTTTTTTTTTTTGAAACAACCGGTTTTTTATGGAAATTTTGAGATGTTCAAAAACTGGACAGGACTGAAAAAAAAACAAAAAAGAAACAGAATTACCACAGAATCGAGCCCATCAGAGAATTGTTTTTCTAAATCCATGTTCTAGATTTTTTAAAATACATGTTTTTTAACTAATTTTTCAGTGTTGCCCTTCATTTCAGATTTAGGAAAACGCTTTTTTAAATCAGATTTTTGGAAAAAAAATCTAATTTTCAGGTCAAACTGAGATTGAACTGAGAAAAACACAAGACACATTAAAAAACTTTTTAAAGTTTTAAGAAATTGTTTTACATTAATTTTAGGGATTCTTTGACATTCTGAGCCACTCTAAGACCATATAATCCCTTAAATCTCGTACATCCTAAACTCCCAAACCCACGCCCCAATAAATTTTGTATTTTCATTCATTAATAATAACAATATAAAAATCTAATAAATTTTTCATGAATGAAAATTCTAATGACGCATGCCATGAGCAAATTTTAAACAAATTTTCCACGTCAATTAATTAATTTTTTATATATATTTTTTTGGGTANACATGTTTTTTAACTAATTTTTCAGTGTTGCCCCTCATTTCAGATTTAGGAAAACGCTTTTTTAAATCAGATTTTTGGAAAAAAATCTAATTTTCAGGTCAAACTGAGATTGAACTGAGAAAAACACAAGACACATTAAAAAACTTTTTAAAGTTTTAAGAAATTGTTTTACATTAATTTTAGGGATTCTTTGACATTCTGAGCCACTCTAAGACCATATAATCCCTTAAATCTCGTACATCCTAAACTCCCAAACCCACGCCCCAATAAATTTTGTATTTTCATTCATTAATAATAACAATATAAAAATCTAATAAAAATTTTCATGAATGAAAATTCTAATGACGCATGCCATGAGCAAATTTTAAACAAATTTTCCACGTCAATTAATTAATTTTTTATATATATTTTTTTGGGTACAGATGTGATGCTTTTTTGCTACCATTACTATGGAAAAATAACAATAAAAATGAATGAATGTACATTTGACGCACCTAACCTATAAATTTGAATTTATCGGTCATCCCTAACCTCAATGGACGTGTAGAATAGAACAAATAATAACAGTTTAATGCAAATATTTACGTTAAATTTTGAAAAATATTGGAAAAAATTTATAAAAAAACATATTTAACACTTTTTGCATCTCTTTCCAACACGAATAAATTAATTAAACTTTATATATAAACGCATTTGTTTGGTTATAATAGACGTTATATATTTATTTTTAAATGATAGTGTTCTAAATATTAACTCAAAACAATTCATTTTCATTTAATTCCGGGAGTCTTGAATTACAATTTAATTAACAATTGACTACAATTTGTATAAATTCAAATAAAGACGAGATTTTAGTGAAAATTGCCTCAATTTCTCTTATATTTTTTTAATACACCTTGAACTGATTTATTGACGCCGATCTGTTCATTCCATTTTGTACAAACAAAGAGTTAAAATTTCTCATCGTCATGTGATGCGTGTTGTCTCACAGGGGTTTCCAAAAAGGTTAATTAACGGATGGAGTTACAGAGTTAATTTCAGAATGCCATAAAAACTGAGAAAAATGAGTTTCCTCTTTCACATGTCTTTTTAAAATGCATCTTAGAGCGTGTGCGACGAGTTGAATGGTGTTTTTTAAGAGTTTTCATACAGAAGCAAGTTTTTTATGCGTTTGAGCAGTTCATGCGATAGTTTGCGCCTGCTTTAAAGTGCATAATTTTCTTTTAATTTGGTGGTTTCAATGCAGTTTTGTAGAGCACCATCAGTCTTTTAACAGAAGTATTTAGAAGCGCCAGTTTTATTATTATGAGTGCTTTAATATGTATAGTTTTTCTCAAAAGGAGTTTAATGATCTTGTTTTTGAGCGCCAGTTTTTAATAGGTATGTTCGTATAAGCGCCAGTTTTTAAAACACTTGTTATGTGTCTGTTGTTTAGTTTCAAGTACCAATATTTATGTGAATTATTTGTTTTTCAGGGCCATTACTTGATTTTATGTTGTCATTTTTATATGTCGAATATTTGAGCGTTTATTTTTGAGTGCTAGTTTATTTTGTGTTTTAGTTTTACAGTTTTCAAACCACTGTTTATGCGCTGTTCTACAATGCATCTTTAATCGTTTACTTTTACTAGTTTCATTATCCAGTTTTAGAGCATCATATTCTAATGCGCCAGCTTTTAAAACACTTATTATTTGTCTGCTACTTTTATGTGCTAATATTTGAGCATATTTTAAGTGCATACATAAATACTTCAGTTTTAGCTTTCCTGACTTTCTAAATCTGCCTTCCTTAACTGATATCTAGGCTCCTATTTTTGAGCGCCGGTTTTTTCAATCTTATAACCTAGTTTTTTATTGTATAATTGATATGCTTATTTTAGAAACCAACATTTNACCTAGTTTTTTATTGTATAATTGATATGCTTCTTTTAGAAACCAACATTTATATCTATGCTCCTTTTTTTGAGGGCCAGTTTTTTTTCATACATGCGCAAATTTTTAATAGACATATTCTTAATCTTATACCCTAGTTTTTTTTATTGTATGCTTGATATGCTTCTTTTAAAAACCAACATTTATGAGGTGCCAGTACTAGTACATTTTTCAGGTGCCAGTACTAGTTATTTTGATATTTTTAATTATAAATATGCTAATTATAAGCTTTATTTTCCAATTTTTGGAATTTCTATGAGCTCTTTTCATAAATAAAAAAAAAAGATTTTAATATCATGTTTTTATTGAACCAATTGTTTTTAAATAAATAAAAACTGAATTTCCGCCAATCTCAAATAAAAATTTTACCATCCATCTTGACAGGCACTCATAAAATGCATGAAAAAATACAAAGAAAAAAGAAAAAATGAAACAGGTGTAACGACTAAAAAAGCAATATCTTTTAAAAAATTACAATAACAAAAAATGCGTCTGGCATCACTTGACTGTCGTTAATCTGCTGGTTGGCCCCAAAACTTTGCACGTTTATCTTGTCGAATTTAATTGTGCCATTGCCATAAATTCACCCATAAATATGTTCGTATTTTGAAAGTGATCATCATTTGTTTTTGGATTCTGGTGGACCTGATTTTATTTATTAGTCGAAAAAAGTAATAGAAAAAAATGCTGAAAAATAATTTAAAAATGTGTCAAAATAAATCACCGACGAATTCACTTCTTTTTTCCCGTTTTTCTTCATATTTCATTGAAATGAAAAATTAAGAAAAGGTGTATTTTCCACGCAAAAGAGTCAATTTTTTTTGTGTATTGGAAAGTTATATTTTTTTGTCTTTTGACATTGACATGAGCGGAAGTTTCTTTCAGTGTTTTTGAATTTTTTTGAAAGGTTTAGAATGGTTATAAAATTGTCAAAACCGTCAAAAATTATAAGAAANTTATGCGAAAAACATTAAATAAAACTGCCTCAAATTGTTTAGAATCGTAATTTTTTTGTTAGAAAATGTTTAGAATTGTCAAAAATAGTTAAAACGATATTAAGCTGTTTAAATTTGTCTTAGATGGTTTAAAATAGTTCAGAAATAGTTTAAAATTGTTAAAAATTATCAAAAACACACGAAAAATTAATCTAAATGGCACCAAATTAATATTTTTCTTTGATTAAATATGCTCATTTTGTTTAGAAAAAATGTACAAACATTTTTTGAATTTTCTAAGATTGTTTAGAATTATATCAAATCATTGATTAGTAAATTTACACTAAAACTTCGGTCTAAAATTTTCTCAGTTAGCATAGAAAAAATATTAAAAAATTGTTCAGAAAAATGTTACCAAAGCAAATTAAGGTGTAAAACTAGAATTTACACCGCCTCAAATGGTTTAGACTGAAAAATATCTAAAATTATGCAAAATTTATGATAGTTTTTAAATTTAGGCCCAAATTTTTAACCAATATTTAGCCAAAAATCACTCCTAAAGAAACCCTTAAATGGCAAAAATCATAAAACTACAACTCACACATCTTCAATAAAAAAGACAAATACCTTTTAAAAATACCATCTATTTTTTAAGGCCATCGATACAAAAAACATTGACTCCATCTTTTTAAATGTATCTTTTTCTTGTTCTTCTTTTCACCCATCTTTTGAGCCATATATGTACACATATATATTCCTACATTAAAACTTCTCAACTAACTTATTTTTCTGTTGTATTTACTCAAAAGGCAAAAGTAAAATAAAGTAAGAAAAAATAATACAACAGATACAAAAAACCGGTATTTTTTATGGAAATGTTTCATATCGTCCATTTTGTACTTTTTTTTCATCATCATCATTTTAATGAAAGAATTGTTTGTTGGATTAAAATTAATTAAAAAATTTATTATTTGCACTTGCATTTTACTCATTGCATTCTTTCATTTCAAATGGTTTTTAGCGGTTATGTTTGCCGTTCAGTTACCCCTTTTTTGAACAATGACACCATCATTTTGAACCTATTAGTCATATTTTTAATTTGATCCATAATACTGGTAACACTGTCACACAATTAATCATCATCATCAACTCACGTCGATTAATCTCTTTTCCACTCAGCGTTTTCAGCCATAATTAAAGCCAATAAATTGATGTTGTTTGGCTTAATAAAAGCGTCAAATTCCATCTTTTTAAATGAAACACAGTAATTGTACCAATTGTTGGACAAATATTATTTGAATGAGATGTTTTGGATAATTATGGGGTAAATTGGTTTATGAATATTATTAATAAGGTAAAAATATTTAAAACTGACCAAAATTAGGCCAATAATCTTTAGTTTTATCAAATTTCAGCTATATTAGTCTGTAAAAATGGTCCAGAATTTATTAAANAAATTTTTTTAAATAAAAAAAAAAAGTAATTTAAATTGAAGTAAAATTATAAAAAATTGTCTTGCCAAAGTTGTCTTTTAAATTCATCTGTTGAGAGCTTTTAATAGATTGTCTAAATTTGTTTAAAATTATTTGAATTAAGATAAAATTAAGTAAGAAATTCATTTGAAATTTGCCTGAAAAATTATTAAATTGTTTAGAAAAATACCCAGAATTGTTTTAAATTACGTAAAATTATTCATATTGGTCAGTTTTTATAAAAAAATATCTAGAATTCGGTAAAACTTTATAAAAATTTTCAGAAATATCTAGCCTAAATCAATATAAACTTTAGTTAGAAATTGATTTAAAATGGTCTAAAACTATCTTAGAAAGTGTCCAGATTATCTTTTTGACTAAGATTGTTCAAAATCATCTAATAGAAAAAAA
>JXOU01007754.1:148-11177 GCA_001014815.1 Chaoborus trivitattus | reverse complement strand
AAATCGGTTCCATGGACGCTTCCTGGATCATTGATTCCCACAGAGTAAGTCGTGCCACAATACTTAGTGACACACAAACACATACAGACNTAGGTTTTAACAATACGGTCGTTGACCAAATTTTTTTCTGTGATTGATTCCCACAGAGTAAGTCGTGCTTATACATATACATACAAGTTGATGAACTTTTCCTGGTTGGTGGAGATTTACGATGGTAAAAAAAAAAATTCTCCGACGAAAAAAATTTATAACTCCTGAAATAAATTATTAAATATTTCCTAAAAAAAAGTCACAAAACCTCCGAGAAATGTGACAAAACCTCCGATAAAATTAAGTAAAATTCCGAATTTTTTTTCGACGATTTCATATTTTTTTCGGTGATTTTATGATTTTTTTCGGAGGTTTTACCCCTTTTTTGAAGGTTTTAACACTTGTTTTAGGAGGTTTCATCACTTTTTTCTGAGGTTTTTTCACTTTTATCGGAGGTTTTTAACCTTTAGTCTGATATTTTTGTACTCAGTTTTTTTGGAGGTTTTTTATTATTTTTATGGAGGTTATTAATTGTTTATCGGAGATAAATTTGTTATTTCCTTCTGAAATTCGATTTTTAGTGGAAAACTATTAGCTTTTTGCTTTATTCTAGGAGGCAAAAAGCAAAACAGCTTTTTTAAACAAGAACCTAGTTTTAGGCATTTTTGTGCATAAACTAGAAAACTAGACCAAAAACTGGACTATACTGGGCTAAAAAACCCCTTAAAAATTATAATTTATAGTAAAAAAATTAAAAAATATCACCTAATGTCCACATTTGCACAATAACGCCTGACCTTTTCATGACTAAATTTAGGATAAATGAATTACATAAAAAATCTCATTTGCAAAAAAAAAAAGCATTTTTGATAAAAACAGACGCCAACCTTATCATTTATCATAATATCCGCTAGAGATTACAAATTAAATTGTTTTCGTTTCAAATTAATGATCAAAGATCAAATCAAATGTTGATGACTGGCGGCAAAAAAGTCAACAAACAAACAAGTAATGATTCAAATGCCGACCAACTTTTTTGTAAAAAAAAAAACTTGAACTTGATAATGAAAATAAAATTCAAGTTTTTTCTCTTTTGGTATTTTTTAAGTCCCAAAAAAATAATTGCGTCTTAGAATTTAAAAGAGCAGATTACGATCGTGCGGTCGACAAACTATAAACGAATGAAAAGGTGCATTCGCTTTGGACCTAAAAATAGAATTATGCAATAATATCGGCGAAAAAACATCTTCGATTGCATAAGGTACAGAAATAGTAGTAAATAATAGTTTTCTTGGCAAGCAAATCAGTTTTCCTGCCTTTCCTAAACTTTCTCAAATGCATAGTGTTTTTATTTTTTGATACAGATTTTAATTTTAAATTTGTTTTTAATTGATTGATTTACATGCATTTATTTTTACTGAGATTTTTTGCTTTTTACTTTTAGAAAAAAACTTTATAATATCTTCACAAAATTTCATTTCTGTTTGAAGTGTCTCCTAGCAGGGCTGTAGAATGAAATATGGAGCTGAGTATCGCTAAAAACGTATTTTTATAATTATTTTGAAGAATATAAATTTTTTTTTTTATCATTTTAATTTTTTTTAGCATTAGTATTTTTTAGTATTGTTTTAAAAAAACTTAAAAATTTTAGATAGTTTTAATAAATTTTAGACAATTTTAGAAAGTTTAAAAAAATTGTAAGTCATGCTAAACCATTTCAGATATAGTTTTGAATTTTTTTTACTAATTTTTAAATCATTCAAGACATCAATTTTAGACAATTTAAAATATTTTTGGCCTTGTTTATTTGAATCATTTCAGATCATATCAGCCAATTTCAGACAATTTAAAAAAATATTAAACAATTTAAAATATTCTCAGACCAATGAGAGAAAAAAGAGAATTTTTGACAATTTCAGCCAATTTGATTTTTACAAATCTAAAGAATTTCATAGAATTTTTGACAATTTAAGACAACTTTAGACAATTTAAGACGATATTAGGCAATTTTGAAAATTTAAGAAATTTTTTAGAAAATTTCAGAAAATTAAAAAAAAATTAGAAAATTTTAGAAATCCATTTTGGAGAAATTAAGACAGTTTAAGACAATCTTAGACAATTTAAAATATATTGAGACTATTTTGGATAATTATAGACAATTTTAAACAATTTTATACAACTTTAGACAATTTTAGAAAATTTTAGACGATTTTAAACAATTTTAGAAAATTTTAGACAATTTTAGACAATTTTAGAAAATTTTAGACAATTTAAGACGATATTAGGCAATTTTGAAAATTCTAGTCTTTTTTAAACAATTTAAGGCAATTCAGACAATTTTAGAATNAGAAATTTTTTAGAAAATTTCAGAAAATTAAAAAAAAATTAGAAAATTTTAGAAATCCATTTTGGAGAAATTAAGACAGTTTAAGACAATCTTAGACAATTTAAAATATATTGAGACTATTTTGGATAATTATAGACAATTTTAAACAATTTTATACAACTTTAGACAATTTTAGAAAATTTTAGACGATTTTAAACAATTTTAGAAAATTTTAGACAATTTTAGACAATTTTAGAAAATTTTAGACAATTTAAGACGATATTAGGCAATTTTGAAAATTCTAGTCTTTTTTAAACAATTTAAGGCAATTCAGACAATTTTAGAATTTTTTTAGAAAATTTCAGAAAATAAAAAAAAATATTAGAAAATTTTAGAAATCCATTTTGGAGAAATTAAGACAGTTTAAGACAATCTTAGACAATTTAAAATATATTGAGACTATTTTGGATAATTATAGACAATTTTAAACAATTTTATACAACTTTAGACAATTTTAGAAAATTTTAGACGATTTTAAACAATTTTAGAAAATTTTAGACAATTTTAGACAATTTTAGAAAATTTTAGACAATTTAAGACGATATTAGGCAATTTTGAAAATTCTAGTCTTTTTTAAACAATTTAAGGCAATTCAGACAATTTTAGAATTTTTTTAGAAAATTTCAGAAAATAAAAAAAAATATTAGAAAATTTTAGAAATCCATTTTGGAGAAATTAAGACAGTTTAAGACAATCTTAGACAATTTAAAATATATTGAGACTATTTTGGATAATTATAGACAATTTTAAACAATTTTATACAACTTTAGACAATTTTAGAAAATTTTAGACGATTTTAAACAATTTTAGAAAATTTTAGACAATTTTAGACAATTTTATGCAATTTTAGACAATTTTAGACAATTTGAGACAATTTTAGACAATTTTAGACAATTTTGGAGAATTTTTGGCAATTTTGGAAAATTTCAGATGATTTTAAACTTTTTTTAAATAGTCTCAAATATTTTAAGACTAATTTATACACAAATTTAGGCAATTTTTTACCATTCAATTTCAGACATTTTAAGAATATTTCAGACAATTTAGAAATTTGTCAGTAGATAGATAGGTGTAATAAAGTTACATACATAGTTTGAAGATAAATTATGAGATTCCAATAGCGGCTGCATACTTTCAAACAGACTTTTAATAACAATTTTGGCATCATATTTAGTTTAGTTTTGGTTTAAGTTTGCAAAATATTGTCAGAAATTCACTGGTCATAATAATGCTCCAGTGCCCAAACAATGCACCAAAATGGAAAAAGAATGCACTAATTTTTTTAATGCTATTTTTGTTTGTTTTTATTTCAGAAATAGGTATTTTACATTTTTATTATTTAATTTGATTATTTTTAAATAGATTACAATTTATTTTAAAACTAATAGTTTAAAGAAAAATGATAAATTTGCTTTTCAAAGAATAGCTACTTGTTTATGATATGCAGTCATTTTTTCATTTCATAAAAAAAGTTCTATTATTTTTTTTTTTGTTAGTCTATAAACATCATATAACCATGTTTGATTAAAATTGAAGCATTAATAAGGTCAAGGAATTGATTTATACAAACATATTAGAAAATAAAGTATTCGGGCACTATTGAATCGTTATAGTCCATCTTTAAACTGAGAAAGTAATTTTATCACACCTATCTATTGGTTAAAATATTGGTTACATTAAAACAAATTTTTATGACGGACCGACAAGCAGCTTTTTATCAGACCATTGAAAAAAAATACTCCCACCCTTGGAAACGCTTCGATCTGAAAGCCAATTTTGGTAAAGCTATGGCAAAAAGATTGAAAAATGCTAAAAAACCATGTCAATAACCAAAGGATGATAGAAAAAAATTATCTGTAATAAAATTTTCCAAACTTATCAATTTTAACTTCTATATTAATTACGATTTTTATCTTCTTCAAACCATTTTTCCAGTAAAAAAAAAATAAAAACGACTTAAACAAGTTAATCAATCAAATTGAAAATACGAATAAGAATTGAAACATAATTTTAAAAAGGGTTGCTTTCGCTGTTTATGTTGAAAGCAATGATTTTCTAAAAAGTTTTTTTTTTGGAAAGCATTCATTCTACTTTTGTTTTTTATTTGATAATTAATATTGCAAAGTTGAGTAGAATTGAAGCAGTGATAAAGGCAGGGCATTGATTTTAAGAATTTCTGAAAGTAAAGGTATTCCACCATTGTTGGGTACACATAAATCATCTTAAAATTTGGTTTCAATCTTTCAATCATTAAAAACTACAGCTTTTAGTTCTATTTAGCCATTTTTTGGCTTTAAAAGTTCATATACTAGGAAACGTTATGATTGGCATAGGCTTCAATTAAGCCAAGTTTAGCAACATTAAAAAAAAAATGTTTTTTTTTTTATTTTACTTTATTTATTTTTTTTTTTTGAGCAAAGTATTCTGCTATTAATGGGCTCTCATAGAAATTTTGTCATTAATTGGCCTGCTACACTCATTTGGTATATCATTTTACAAAGTTCGGTAAAATTTGAATCATACAAATAGGTAGTACATGATTTCGAGATAAAAAAAACTGAGGAAAGTATGTCTCCATTGGTGGATCCTCATAAACCATATTTGAATTTTATCTTAGTTTACTTTAAACCAGTTAAAAAACAGCTGAACAGTTAAAAAAAAATGCAAAAATTTAGAATTTGTCTAGCCTCCCATTTAGCCAGTTTTTGACCTTTAGTGCTCATATTTTTTATAAAAGAGCATTTTTAGCTCAATCTTTTTTTTTTGCTATTTACTTGATCAATCATATATCAAAGTTTGGTAAGAATCGAAGAATTATAAAAGCTGAGAAAATAAAAGTCTGTAGCCACTATTGGATCCTCATGCTTCATCTCAGCTTGCAGTTTTATTAAATCTATAAACCTTCAATTTTTTAAATTTCGGGACGGATGAAAAAACACGCTTTTTTCTGAAAATAACGCTTGGATAAATATTATGTAGCTTATTGTCATCATCACTATGGCAAAAAACAAAAAAGGTAAACCTTAAAAAAAGCCATGCTTCATAAAATTGATACTTATTTCAAATCCTGTCAGCCTTCTGTGACACCCTCATTGTGCAATTTTAATTTAAATGGATTGTGAAAGGTTGTTAAATTAATTTCAGAATAATCAATTTTAATGATAAAAATTACGATTAAATGGAAAAGATTTCACTCCTTTTTCTTTTTTTGCTTCGCCCTTAATTATCACCGTTATTTAATGGCTGCGAGAAAAAAATATAAAGGCTCCTTTTTCTGAATAAATTGACTTCAAATTTAAGACGATGAACAAAAAATAATAAATATAGTAAATGGATTGAATGCTTTTTAATTTTAATTTTTTTTTAACAATTTTTCTTTTTAATTATTACAAATTTTAACAAATTTTATTACAATTTTATTAATAATGGAGTTTTATGAGCCATTATCAATTTTCAATGCTTTTTAACGATTTTAAACAATTTTTGAATTGTTTTTGAAATTTTTTTTTTTTTAATTTTATAATTTTTTGAGATTTTTTGACAATTTTTGATAATTTCTGAAAAATTTTTGATTTTTTTATATTTTTGTCAATTTTTGACAATTTTTGACAATTTTTTGATAATTTTTGACAATTTTTGACAATTTATGACAATTTTTGAATTTTTTGATATTTTTGAAGATTTTTGACAATTTTTGACAATTTTTGACAATTTTTGATAATTTTTAACAATTTTTGACAATTTTTGACACTTCAGGCTATTTTTTTCAATTTTTTGACATATTTTTGACAATTTTTGACACTTTTTTCAAATTTCTGACATATTTTTGATAATTTTTGACACTTAAGGCAAATTTTTTCAAATTTTTGACATATTTTTGATAATTTTTGACAATTTTTGACAATTTTTGACAATTTTTGACAATTTTTGATAATTTTTAACAATTTTTGACAATTTTTGACACTTCAGGCTATTTTTTTCAATTTTTTGACATATTTTTGACAATTTTTGACACTTTTTTCAAATTTCTGACATATTTTTGATAATTTTTGACACTTAAGGCAAATTTTTTCAAATTTTTGACATATTTTTGATAATTTTTGACAATTTTTGACAATTTTTGACAATTTTTGACAATTTTTGATAATTTTTAACAATTTTTGACAATTTTTGACACTTCAGGCTATTTTTTTCAATTTTTTGACATATTTTTGACAATTTTTGACACTTTTTTCAAATTTCTGACATATTTTTGATAATTTTTGACACTTAAGGCAAATTTTTTCAAATTTTTGACATATTTTTGATAATTTNCAATTTTTGACAATTTTTTTTAACAATTTTTGATTTTTTTTTAAGTTTTGGCAAGTTTTGAAATTTTGGTATACATTTCCAGTTTTTAAAAGACCTTCTGAAAACATATTTTCAGAAGAAATGATATAGCTTTCTGCATAGCTATAGTACAAAAAGCCAAACGGAGGAAAAAATCGCGATATTCAATTCAAATAAGGTAATTTGAATAAGAAAAGAATAAATTTTTATTCATTTTCAGACCACCTGAAACAATTTAAATTTTCTGTAAGTCGTTCTTCTCCTTCAGTTCACAATTTCAATGCAAAATAATTTTCAAAGATTGAAAAAAAATGACAAGAATTAAAACAAGACAAAATCTCTGTCTGAAGAGTAATTGACAGCATTCATTCAAATCAAAATTTATCTGAAACAGTGACCAGGAATGCCTGAATTGGTTTTTTTCTGAGGAAACTGGCCTTTTTTTAATTTAAATAAGTCCAAACAATTTTTTTTTTATTTTTTGCTCNTGCAAATTATACATTTATGAGCACGAATCTCGATTTAACAGTAAAAGATAGTAATTTTGCAATAATTTCGATAATTTTTTATTCAATACATTGTTTTGTAGGTCATTTGATGGAGAGGTGAATGTTATTGAAGTTTCAAATTGGAAATTGGTGTGATTTATTTTTTTAAATCTGGATCAATTGCATGCGTGTGTGTGTGTGTGTGTGTGTGTGTGTGTGTGCATGTGTGTGTGTATGTGTGTTTTTATAAGTCAAAAAACAAAATTCACATTATTCCAGATTTCTAAAATGCATACAATGATTTCTCAGTTGCTTTTGTTGATAATCATTATATTGTTGTTATTATTATTCTTGGATGATGTGTGTGCATATAAGCCAGAAAAGCACTCAAAACCTCAGCTCTTCATCCATTCTGTTTTCTGTTTTCTGTTGTCTATGATGATATGATGAACTAGCTATAAAATAAAACACTACTTGAATTAAATGTTGTATAGATATGTTTTCATGTTGAAAATTATGTTGTATGGTAAACATTATGATTATGGTCATTCTGATGATGATGGACTTTATTAGAAAGCATTTATTCAAACATAAAACATTGCTAAATATAATGTTTATATTCTTATGAACGCAGTATGGACGGTAAGGTCAATGTCAATTTGGTCGAAAAAAGACTGGTCGATTTTTTTTTAATTGTTGATTTAATTTTTAGTTAATTTGATATAGCTCTGGAAATTTTTTGAAATATTTTCAATTTGAGGATTTTTGAATATCAATTTTAAACAATTTTAGGCTATTATAGACTATTTTGTACAATTTCAGACAATTTATGGTAATTTTAGGTATGTTTAGACAATTTTTTATTTCATATAATTTTAGACAATTTATGACAATTAAACACTATTTTAGACCATTATTTACAATTCTTGTCAACTTTAGACCATTTTAGACCATTCTACAAACTTTTGAACAATTTAAGACCATTTTAGAGAACTCGAATCTTTTTGAAAATTTTATATAATTTTAGACAATTTCAGACAATTTAGGACAATTAAAGACCATTTTATACAATTCTAGTCAACTTTAGACAATTTTAGACAACTTTAGACAATTTTAGACAATTTTAGACAATTTTAAATAATTTTAAACTACTTCAAACAATATTAAAAATCTTTTAAAAATTTTCTTTATTTTTTTTTCTTTTTCATTTTCAACGTAAATAATTTTCGATCTTCTAAATCTCACCCTTCGATGCACAATCGTATGATTCGTATGAATGAACTGACCGATTGCTGTCAAAGGGGCAGGTGAGGTAGGACAGGAGGCATAAAAATGGCTCGGTAAATAGATGAGTGGGTACTTCAGTAAAATGCATCATCATCAAAAATGGAGTGGCTGTTGAATAATTGAGAAATTTTGAGAACGATGATGTGATGTGATGAGTACAGCATCATATTCAATATTCATAATGCTGCAAAATATGTATAAACATTATATTTATAGAATATAAATGTACATATGTATACCTAGAATCCATTTATCCTC
Source organism: Chaoborus trivitattus (assembly GCA_001014815.1). Taxonomy (NCBI): domain Eukaryota; kingdom Metazoa; phylum Arthropoda; class Insecta; order Diptera; family Chaoboridae; genus Chaoborus; species Chaoborus trivitattus. Next base: position 2,396 of record JXOU01007754.1, on the reverse strand, counting down.
ATTCCAGTAGTCCTTTACCTGTTTATTCTACTCAATGGCTAAAATGATGAAATAAATGAATTGAAATGAAACTGATGATATGGAATGAAATGTGCATAAAAACATAAAAAAAATATATAAAAAAGTTGAGTAAAAATTGGAGCATCAGATAACAGGCTTCATTATTTAAAAAAAATGTATTCTATTTGCAATCATAAATTTTACATTCAATACCTGGCTGCATAATAGGCTCTAGGGTTATTTGTTTGGTCAATTAAAAATGAGGAGTTTTTGTTTAACATTTTTCAACCATTATTTCAGAATTTTTATGTTTTTTACTACTTTTACTATTTTTGTATGACGAAAAAATGACGTTGCGTAAAAAAGTGAAATTAGTTAAAAGTATTCAATAAAATCAAATTTGCCTAGGCTTCCATTTGGCCAGTTTTTGACAACTGGTGCCCATATTTTGAGACAAGAATACTATTATGCTAATCTTCAATCCTTAAAAGTTTCATAATTTTTGGAATAATTTTTTTCGGAAGGGTATTATACTGCCATTTTTGGAGTCTTGCTAAAAATTTTTCTGTGGTTTCATGCTATTTATTTGATTAACCATATCTCAAAGTTTGGTAAGAATCGAAGCATNTCAAAGTTTGGTAAGAATCGAACAATTATTAAAGGCTGCNAGTCTGCTGCCGCTTTTGAATATGTTTGAGTTTTTTTCTGACATGAACGCTTCATCTTTACTAGATCTATCATCTCTGAAAGTTTTAGAATTTTCGGATCGAAATTGCTACCTGGGGCGTGAATGATAGCCAATTTGTGCACCGGACGGACTGACCGAAAACATTTTGCTCAGGAGACCATGATCGGTCCAGATATGTATGGCTCTTGCCCCTGGGAGACGCTCCGTTCTTAAAGTCACTTTTGGAAGGATATGTAATAGCTTTTTGCTATCGCTATGGCAAAAAGCAAAACAGATAAAGTCGGCCGGCCACCGTATTTTCAGGAAAAGCTACGGGGTCTGATTGAAATTTATTTAAAAAATTAAAAACGACTGAGAATAGTTTTAAAATTCACGCAAATCAACTTTTTGGTGGCCTTTTTTATTTGAATGTTTGGGTGTAAAGCAAATTTTTGCAAGTTTTTGCTGCCACTAACTAATTTACACCAAGCGGTGGACCAACGGCTTAACGTGAATAACTGTTAGTCAAAAATTAATTATTTTTATTACTTGCAGTTTTTTCAGGTACCCATGAAGGCTAGACTGGCCCACATACTCCTAAGAAAAAGTTCCTGTCCAAAACAGGATTCGAACCCGTCACTTCAGTTACGCAAGTAACAGTCTGGCGGCTTTACCATCACGGCCATCGACTCTCTTCAAGACAATTCATCTTTATTAGTTTCATTAAGCCACTTTTGAACATATTCAATATAAAATCCTACCCTTTTTGCTCCAATCTAATTTAAAACGACTTCAAACCGATGTTAATTTATTTGGCCATAAAGTATCAAATCGAAAATGTTTTCACATCATCACACCATCAACAAATGCATAATGTTGCACTTAAATTGTAGGTATAGAGTACATAGAAGAAATATGTATGTCAAGTTGGATTATATGTTTCTTTGGGAAGTTCTAAATATAAGATTTTTACATGAAATATTTGAACATTGAAAAAAAGCAGGACTGTTGTATGAAATCTGGTTCTGGGCATGGGCTTTCTATATATTTTTTGTTCATGAATTTACATAACGAAAGTCCAAAAATATACAAATGATTATTGATGATCAAAATTTTTTTGGCCAGCTTGGACAATTTTTGTTAGTTCTGTACATTCTAAAACATTTTAGACAATTTAAAAAAAACTCTTAATCCTTTTGAACCCATTTTTGAACATTTTGATGAATTTTAAGCAAGCAATTTTAGTAAATTTAAAACAGTAATAAATATTTATCACATAAAGTCTCAGACAATCAAATTTTAGGTATGTTTAGACACTTTCAAATATTTGTTTACCAGTTTAGACCAACTTTAAATCAATTTATCTAAATTTGAAACAATTTTTGAAAATTTTCAACAATTTAAAACAGTTTTTGTAAATTTTAAACAATTTTTTAACATTTTAGACAATTTTAGAAAAAAAATCAAAAACTTTAGTTATTGACGTCTGAAAATTTTTAGACAATTTTTGACACTTTTTGACAATTTTTGACAATATTTGACAATATTTGACAATTTTTGACAATTTTTGACAGTTTTTGA
>JXOU01007592.1:0-10438 GCA_001014815.1 Chaoborus trivitattus | reverse complement strand
CTTACTTACTTACAACAATAACCAGAAATCTTAATCTAATATCTATTTCTAAAAAGTAAAAACTAAAATTTTTTGACTTTTAAAGTGACTTTTAAACCAGTGAAACCATTTTATATATTATCCAATTTATATCCTTCTACGGTAAACATATCAATCTCTATAAAAATATTATAAAAAAACCCAAATAAATTATTATCAAAATATTTATTGCATTTTATGTTAGTTAGACATTAATAATAATTATCTCTATAAACTAGTTCGGTTCAAAGATTTTTGGTGCAAAGCAAGTAAGTTAAGGTGAAGCAAAAAAAAACTAGAACTCAATAGCCTTGTCTTTAAAATACATCATTTGTTTTTTAATAATAAAAACAGACAACAATAATATACTTTTTTTTGTTATTTTAGGCCTCAATTATAAAATCATGATAATAAAAGTAAAGCTATATGGAAATGTTGATAGTTAAATTAGTTTGCTAGTCAATAAAAAAAAAGTTTTTCACCATCATGTAGTTGTTTATATAGACAGAAGAGGAAATTATATGTTTTATATATGTACGTAAATTGTACTTAAATAACTGGTTTTCCTTAGCTGTTTTTACTTGTAAAAAAGCGCTAAAAATACCATTATATATTGCAATTATATACATTTTCACTTTCAATTTACTGTCATTTTCTATTGGTATTTGATATGATTACAAATATGATCTATTTTGCGAGACTTTACAGTGTCGTCATAATTCATAAATAAATTAAAATAATTCATATGTAAATTAAAATAAATTAAATAAAAAGCCTCATATTTGGCAGAATATAGAGCTTGGTACAAGCAGCTCAAATTTTAGCTTATTATTTAAATATTTTCTTTAAAATTAGTAAATAAACAAGTACGCAATTTGAAGAGTTTTAACAGATTTTATTAAAAATATTCACTATAGATGAAAATAATCTACCATGCTTAAAGTTTGACCAAAATTAAATAGCTTTTTACACTTACTGCGCCTTGGGTCTTTAAAAAAATTCTTTCGTTATATTTGAAATTATCGAATTGCAAATTTATATACGTTCAAACATGTACAGTTAATGTACGATATGGGAAAATTTCATCATTAAAATTAAATCACTTTTTCCACATTTTTTATTTTTGTCATAGCGATAGCTAGGATATTACATATCCTTTCAAAAGTAACTTTCAGACCGAAGCGTCTGAAAGTTAAAAAACATGAAAAACATTAAAATTTTATCTTAAAATGTATTATGATCCAAAAACAACCATTTGAAAGAGTTTCGTTGGTCGCTGCGCCATCTGTTTTTTATGTGTACAAATAAATATCATATTATTATTTTGAAGTAAGTTACAATTGTAAGGTTATCGAAAAATTTTAAATACGGTGCAAAAACGTGGTGCAGAAACACGTCGCATACTGATTGGAAACGCAAATAAGAGACGCTTATCCGGTACCAAGAAAAAAGAATATTGAAATTGACTCTGTCTGGAAAAGATAACGTCTTACTTTCAATAGCTAGTTTGAGAAGTTTTTATTACGAAAAAACTAGAAAAATATAATAATTTTCATTGTAGTGCAGATTTTGGCCAAAAAAAGGAAATATTTCTGAGAGTGATGTGATTTCTTTAGCCTTGTAGGAACAAGTGGAAATGTTAAAATATGATCCTTTGTTTTCGTGCTGCCCATTAATGAATGACTGCTTGGACTTTTTTGCAACATATTTATTTGGTTTTCATTTTTAATATATAGTTTTACCATCAAACAAGATCAGTATAACATAAAAAGTCATACTTGAATATTTATTAAATTTTCTAATTAAAAAAACAATTGTCTAAATTTAAAATTTGACTTTGTTTGGTGCTCCTCCAATTCAACTCACAAGCGTCTCGCTGAAAGTTTTGTCCATTTAAATAAATTGAGAAAAATCAAGAGTAAAATATAAAATTTTTCGGCCAAAAGCACGCAATTTTTTGTCAGACCTGTGGGCACCTTTTGTGAGACATTTTATAAATTGTGATATTTGCTTTAAAAATTAATTTTTATATTGAAATTAATTTTTATATTATATTGAAGAAATTGTGGCAACGCTAGAAAATTTCTTTGGTAAATTTTTGAGAAAAATCAGTAAAATCTATTTATTTCACTGTTGCAGAACCGTTTTATAAACCGGTAATTTTTTGTCGCTTTAATAGGAGATTTTAAATTATTTAAAAGGTCAAAAACATTCAGCCTACATGTGCTTTTTGAGCACATTTAATTCAAATGAGGGTATTAAGTATTATCATTGTAATTTTTAAACCTTATTTTAGGTGCCTCGCATCTTAGAACAGTAAATTATCTTATTTTTAATAAGAATAAACATATTTAAAACATACTAAAAATATTACATTGTTTGGAGTCAAGACGTCATATACATATTTTTTATAAAAAAATCGGCAGATTTAATTAAATCTTTTAATTTAAAAAATTGAAAAAAAAATTCAAATTTTATGGACAAAAATCGTATACCAAATCAAAAAACGGCTATGTCCAAAAATATAAAAAAATCATGTTGCTAGAAAAAAAATGCTATTTTCTGACCAATTGAGTACTAAATAGTTTAATTTTTTGTAAAAATCAATCTATATGTTTGCATGAAAAAGTATAAGCGCCATAAAAAAATAAATCAAATCAAAATGTAAATATCTAACAAAATTGTTAAGATTACTTTATGAAACTTTGTTGTTGATTGTCTATCATGCATGTATATATTACCTACATTATTACCTATTAAATAATATTGAAAAGTACGATCAATGATTACGTGTTAATATAACTATATTATGACTAGCTGAATCAGTCTTCATTTCATTTTCATACACTTACAATTTCCTTTTCACGGAAGATACTGAATTTATTGAACATAAAAACAAAACTAAGTCACAAGACATGTAAATAAAAAGCAACTTTCAATTTCAATGCCAATCTAAGCATAAAACTATTCAAAAAAGTTATGTACGTAATTTAATAATAATACTATTTTTATATTAAGCCAAGCATAAAATATTGTATTTTCTTAAAAAATGTGTTTAATATTTAAATTTAAGTGTTCTTTTTTGTCATTTTGGAACAAAATTGTAATTGTTTTAATTTTTGAAAAGCTACAATGGCTGTAATTTCTATTATGACGAAATAATTTGACAACTTTAAACACACTTTGTTTGTTCTAGTCAATTTTAAACCNAAAGCTACAATGGCTGTAATTTCTATTATGACAAAATAATTTGACAACTTTAAACATACTTTGTTTGTTCTAGTCAATTTCAAACTATTTTTGACAATTGAAAATTATGTTAAACAATTATTTCTTGAGAAAAATGATATAATTTAGATATTAATTTTACGTAATTACATACCTCTAGACAAGTTTTATCAGTCTTAATGCTTCTTTGGAACTTTTTCTAGGGGTTAAAACATCCTTTTAGAGGCAAATAAGGGTTTTGGCACAAAATTTGGATAAGAAATTAAATTTTTGTTGAAAATTATTTCATGTTAGGGTAAAATAAGTTTCCTACTAAAAATATTTGGGTTGAATTTTTTTGTGATTTGTAACATGTTTTTATAGTACCTTTTCAATGTGTAATAGTTTTGTAATAATAGTTTTGAGCCTAATGTAATAGTTTTCAGCCTAATGTCCTTTCCTTTGTTAGAAGTTAAAATTTTTAGAGGAAAAGTATGTCCCTGTTGTTACATCCAAAATTGAATATAAATTTTGTAATTAAATATGTCATTATTGGTGAAAAACACATTCCTAGCCTAGGAAATGTCCCGTTTTAACTTTTAGACTTAAGAGTAGACTTTTAAAGAAAATTGTATAGCCATTCACTATCGCTATAGGCAAATGATCAAAGATTTATTGATTCAATGCTCTTTTTATTTATAACTATGAGAATAAAAATGCGCAGGGGAAACCCAATAATAGTAAACAAATCGAAATTGCAGTTTGAATTTTGAACAGTTTTTGGAAATATTAGATAGTATAAGCCTTTATTTTCAATATAAAAGGAAATTTTTGAAAAATCTGATTTAAGTTTTCCTTGCTAAGACAATATTTTGATGCTTACATACTAGACAACTTTAAAAACAATTTTTGACCATTTTAGAGAAATTTAGACAATTTTAGACCGTTTAAGAAAACTTAAGATTTAGACGGTTTTCGACTATTTTAGTACATTTTCTTTGGTCAATTTTGTTGACCAATTTAAACAAATTTGGAAAATTTTAGACAATTTTTGATGATTTAAGACAATTTCAAACAATTTAATGCAATTTTAAGCAATTTTTGAAATTTCTAGGCAATTTTAGTAAATTTTTGATGATTTTTTTTAACAATTTCAAATTTCAAATCTATTTAAGTTAATTTGAGACAATTTTTTTACGTTTTAAAAAGTTTTAGACAATTTTTAACAATTTCATAAATTTTTGCTAAGATAAAAAAACACAGAATTTTAAACAGTGTAAGATAATATTAATTACAGACAATTTTAGACAAATTTGGACATTTTTAGACAATTTTAAATTATGTTCATAAATTTAAGACAATTTTAGACAATTTATGACAATTTTAGACAATTTTTTAACAATTTTGAGCATCTTCAGGTAATTTTAGACAATTTTTGTTAATTTTTTTAAACTATTTTTGACATTCTTAGACTGTTTTTTTACAATTTTAGAAAATAAGAACACAAAAGTTTTAATTTTTTTTTGACAATTTAGGAATATCTTACACCATTTTTACTAAATTGTTCAAGACATTTTATACGATTTTTATAACAGTTTTTGAAAATTTTAGACAGTTTAAGTTAAAGAAATCGATAATTTAGAACCATTTTGAGACAAAACAAATTTAGACCTAATTTATATAATTTTAGACAACATTTTGAACAAAATGAAACAATTTTGATCATTTTGAGATAATTATGGTAAATTATTACAATTATGGTATTTTATTCCAATTTTTAACCATTTTAGACAGTTTGAGACAATGTTTGAAAGTTTTGGACTAATTTAAACAATTTTTAGATCATTTACGGAATTTTTGGCTATTTTAATTTATTTTAGACATTTACAGAATTATTTTGACTATTTTGAACAATTTTAAACAATTTTAAACAATTTCAGCCAACGTTAGAAAATTTTAGACAATTGCAGACAATTTTAGACAATTTCAAACAATCGTATACAATTTTCTCGACTAATTTAGATAAATTTCTGAAGTTTTTAGCCATTTTATACAATGATAATTTAAGACAACTATAGACAATATTAGACATTTTGAAACAATTTTGGTCGTTTTAGAATTTAGACCATTTAGACAATTAGGGACAATTTTAAACAATATCAAGCAATTTTATCTATAATTGTATAATTTTCAATTTTTTTTGACAATTTATGAAATATTTTTACAGTTTTTGAAATTTTTTGAGAATTTTGAAAAATTTAAGAATCTTTAAACAAATTTTGCAAAACATTTTTAACTATTTTTTGTTAAAAAAGTTTTTTTTAATTCTAGACAGTTTGAACTTTAAGACAGTTGGTTGAATTCAGTGGTAATTCTAGATTTCCCCCAAAATTTAGGAAAAACTAGGCTTTTTGAAAAAAAACTAGTTTTTGGAAAAACCAGTTTTATTTGTTTTTTCCAGTCCATTCCAGTTGTTTTTGGTCAGTTTTTCCCAATTTGAGACCGAAAATTTTCAAATTTATCTGTTTTTTCCAGAAAAATTGTGGTTTTGCCCAAAAACAATCTGATGGTTTTCCCCAAAAAAGTTCTGATTTTTTCTAGAAAAATCTGGTTTTTCACCAGTTTTTTTTATTTTTTTTGGTGTTTTCCCTAAAATTAATAGTTTTTTCATAAATTTTGGAAAAAAAACTGGGAAGGTGTGTCAAAAACTGAAAAAAAAAAACATTATTTCCGAAAAAATCTGGTTGTCTTCTAAGTTTTCAAGGTTTTTGTCTCAAAATTTCTAGTTTTCCCCCAAAATTTAGAAAAAACCAAATTTTAAAAAAACTGTTTTTTTTTTTGAAAAAACTAGTTTTTTTTTAGAGAAAATCTGAATTTTTTGGAAAGAAAACCAGACTTTTTTGGAAAAAACAGAATTACCATTGAATCCAACACAATATAGGTAATTAAAACCCATCTTCTATCTTCATGATAAACTTTGTCAATTTTGCGAAATTTTTAACAATTTAAAATAATTTAAGATAATTTTATACAATATTTGAAAGTTTTTAAATGATTTAAACAATTTTTAACTCTACAAAATAATCTATGGCATTGTTTTTGATTATTTCCGACATATTTAGACAATTAACAGTACTTTTTTTTTTACTATTTTTGAAGTTTTTACATAATTCGAGACATAATTTTCGACAAAACCAATTAAAGCAATTTTAAAGAACAACTTATGTCAATTTTAGAACATTTTAAACAATTTTATAAAATATCCAACTCCATTTTTGATGCATACATTTTGACAAAAAATTAAGGTTAGAATCTTTTTAATCTGTATGCGTAGATTAAAACATAACAATTATGTAAATTTGTAGAAAAATTAAAAAGATTTGCAAAAAGCTCAATATTCTTAAAAATTTCATTTAACATGAAAGGAACAACACTTCATTTTCGCTGAAAAATAAAATAATATTGTAATTATTGAATAATACTAACCCATAAGTTTTCGACTTGAAAAGTTTTTAAGTCGTTCAAAAGTAAATGGCCACAAAGAAACGGAAATAGCAATCTATTTTTTTATTAAACGAAGCAAAGCATAAAATGTAGTTTAACATGCATTTACCATTATTGTTTGCAGGCACAAAAATCACAAAGAGGTTCAAAAAAATTTGCACAATCAAATCCCGAAGCACAAAATATTGACGTTATTCAAAATAGCTTTTCACCGAGTGTATCCTCTTTGAGACGGCGAAGTGAAAATAGAGAACCCACAACGACACTAGCGCCAACCTTGGCCACTGAACAAACAACATTTAGGAACAGTCGAACCAGAGTCCCCACATTCCGAAGAAGGGTAATTAATCCGACTGAAATACCGATAATTGTGTCAAGCACAACCAATCAAGTCGTTGCTGTTGCAGTGAATGAAATACCTAATGAAAATGAAAAACCCGTTGCCAGCTACAGAAATAGAGACGCACAAAGGAACAGTGCAAGACCAAGCATAGCTAGTTCCACAGAAGCTGGTAGGGTTAATAATATCAGAACGAGAACTCGATTACGTTCAAATCTAGTCAAACCAAACGAAATTACCACAAAATCAGCCAGGAAATACTCTTCAAGATTTCAAGGATCACCCATTACGACGCCTTATAGTATAGCTAATGTAGTCACAACAATAAAAACCCCCGAAGTAGTAACATCTAAAATTCGAGGAACCTACAAAGCTAAAATAGGTGCACTTAAACAAAAAGAACCAGATTCATCGGAAGAAAATTACCCCGAGGAATTTAAACAGATAATAAAAGCTAAAAAGCTAGAACATAATCCGAATAAATCCGACAATTCACTGCCAACAATAAAACAATTTATACCAAAAGCAAGGGACAAATCATATCGTACTTATAAGCCACCCACAACAACACCCGAAAGTACCACAATCAGTAAAATTCCAGTGATCCGAACGACAAAATCTAAAAGGCCCTACCACACAAATAGAAATATTCCAATTCGCAGAGGATCAAGCACAACGCCTAGCACATCAACAGAACCTGTCACGATGGCCAACGACTTGGAAAATAATGTTGAATCATTCAGCAGATCGGTTGTGCCTCTGACGAGAACAACGGAAAGTTTGATTAACGAAAAGCTTGTCGTCAACCCGACAAAATCCAATAGACCATCCACAAATTCGGTAAGTTACCAAAATGTCATTCATGCATCGTTGAAATTTAACTATTGGCTATGATTTATAGCTGAAACCAATTAGACCAAATGTTAGGATAAGAAATGAACCAAAAAATGGCGTACCTGGTCAAAATAGATTTAAATATACCCCGACAGTACCTACCCTATCAACAACGGTAAGTTCAGACAAATACATTTTCCTTTCGCAAAAAAAAAAACTTTATTAGAAATGTAGGCCAAACATTGGATCATATACTAATGTACATATGTTATTATAACACAACATACACCCACACAAAATCCCTCAAAAGAAAACAAATCTAAAACGATGCATTTAACTGATTCAAGCTTTCATTATTTAAAGGCAAATTGGGAATGGGCTGTAATGCAATCATCAAAAGTTGAGAGAACAACTGCTACTCCTTCCTATTTTTGGCCAACGTCATCGAAATCTATTGGAATTCAGCCTAATTGGACATACTTTGGCGGATATCGGGATAGAATTTTCAGTTTTTTTTAAATACCTTTTCTAAAATTACTAAAAAAAATCATTTTTTAACATTTTATCATCATCTTTATCATAAATATTTTATAAAATACATTTTTCCTTCCTTCAAAATGGTAACGACTCAAATTTTCAAACAATATAAAATGATATATGCGTCAAAATTTGAGCTATTACCCTATTATTGTGTCTTTCCATCATCTATAAATCTAAATGTTTTATTATAATCCGTTTTATTTATTTTTGAAATCGAAATTTTTGTTTTTGTTACCAATAAAATTTACTACAATGATAATATTTTTGTATTTTAATAACTATTAACGCTTATTAGGCCTATAGCTAATCGTAGAGAAGAAAAAATATTGATCGAAGAACCGTAAGTTGATTTTGTTAGATTTGATTTTTTTGATTGAAAGCTTTTTATAATTCGATTTGTTATGATTTGATTGTTTTTGTTTGCTTTCGTAATTTACAATATAATAATTTTAGCGATTTTTTAAGACTGATTAATTGTCTTTTATATTAGTTATAGTTTTATATGATAGTAAATGTAAAGAAAGTATTTTTTTAAGAGTTTTAAGATTTCTCTTTATATCTCAAGTGTTTGGGTCTGCAGACTGCAGGGCTTGGTTTTTGATAGGGGGATCATTTTTGAGATGAAATTTTTTTGTTTTTTAGTTTTAAAAAAATTTTGAAAAGGAATTTTTTTTTATTGTCTAAAATTTGAAATTTTTGCTATAGATTGTCTTGGATTTTTTTGATTGCCTTTGGTTTTGTTTTTGTTAACACAAAACTGACTTAAAATTTTATAATAATATAAATTACAAATACGTTAATTTTGAAATTACACAAAATAAGTATTTATGTCCAAAATAGTCAAAATAGTCAATTCTAAATGGCATGGGGTAGAAACTTAATGAAAGATGTCTTCCCGTAAAAATCATGTCATTCACAATAAGGTTGTTTTGTTCTTGACGTGTTTTTTTACTGAGAGATGCCTTTTACTGAGTTTCTACCCGATACTAATTGTCAAAAATTGCCAGTAATATCAAAAAAAAATCGAANCAAAAAAAAATCGAAAATTGTTAAAAACTGTTTTTAACNCTGAGAGATGCCTTTTACTGAGTTTCTACCCGATACTAATTGTCAAAAATTGCCAGTAATATCAAAAAAAAATCGAAAATTGTTAAAAACTGTCAAATTTTTTAATAATTGTCAGAAATTGTAAAAAATTGTCAAAAATTGTAAAAATTTCAAACATTGTCAAAAATTGTCAAAAAAATTCAAAATTGTCAAAATTGTTTAAAATTGTCAAAAATTGTAAAATTTGTTAAAAATTGGCAAAAATTAACAAAAATTTACGAATATTGTCAAAACTTTTCAAAAATTGTTAAAAATTGCCAAAACTGTTGAAAATTGTCAAAACAAAACTTGTCAAAAATTTATCAAAATTGACAAAAATTGTCAAAAATTGTCAAAAATTGTCAAAAATTATCAAAATTTCAAAAATTTTCACAAATTGTCAAAAGTTTTCACATATTGTCAAAAATTGGCAAAATTGGCAAGAATTGTCAAAAATTGTCAATTATTGGAAAAAATTGACAAACATTTTATAAAATTGACAGAAACATCTAAAATTGTCAAAAAAGTATTAAATTTTAGAAAGTTCAAAAATTGACAAAAAATATCAAAAGAGTTCTAGAAGTTTCTAAAATTACACAAAATTGTCTTAAATCGAAAAAAATTGTCAGAAATCATCAAAAAATGTTAAAAATTGTCAAAACATTTCTAAAATATGCAAAAAAATATTTAAAATTCCAATGAATAAAAAAATAATTTAAATAACAAATAATTTAATATTATTTATCCAAAAAAAGTTTAATATTAACTGAAACTGTAAAAAAATCTATATAATTTATTAAAATTAATTAAGCAAGTGTGTTTTTACTTGTTTTTGGACAAATATAATGAATTTTTGCAATAATTAACTACGGTCACTTTTTTGATTTTGCTTTTTGCTAATAGAGCAAA